>CM008333.1:26225971-26236083 GCA_002525835.2 Ipomoea batatas | reverse complement strand
TAAGAGTATAAGTATATTGTGCTAGAGTTAATTTTACCAAAGGTTTCTTGTCTTTGGTGGCAATTTCAAAATTAGTCATAGACTATCGTTTTTGTCATTTAATATCTCAGACTATTATTTTTTGAACACTTTTAGTCATTTTCATTACTTTTCTTACTTTTAGTAAGGACTTTTTTGTCTTTTCATATTTTTCGTTTGTTATTTTTTGGCTTTCAACCGGCTTAATTGGCTTAGGACTTTACGTAGCCTCTGATTTTTAGTAACCATACTTTTCAAACAGTTTTTAGTAAAGTGCTAAACCAATTAAACCAGTTGAAATTGAAAAAATAACAAAAGAAAAATATGAAGAGACAAAAATGCCCTTACTTTTTTTTGTTGAGAATAAAAATACCCTTACTAAAAATAGGAAAAGTCATGACAAGGACTAAAAGTGTCCAAAAAATAATAATCTAGGATGTTAAATGACAAAAATAATAGTCTGAACTAAATTTGAATTGCTACCAAACACAATGGACCTCTAGTAGAATTAACTCTATTATTGTGCTAGTACTCAACTCCCAAACACTTTTACAATTTGTTGTATTATTATTAATAAATTTTAGCTATAATTTTTTTACTATTATTAATGTTATAATTATAAATAAATACTCCGTAGTTAATAATAATAATTCAATAATAAAAATATAATTTCAATAAAAAGTTTCCAGGATCATGTGCGAAGGAGTTCTTAGGTGAAAGAAACGCATAAATCCCAATCATTAATTTCGTCCGGATCTACTAATCTTAAAAAAATATACACTTCGAATCTATAAAGAATATGCACTTTTAGACACAAAAATATGCACTCGAATGCCAAAGCACTCAAAGGCATAAAGATGTGTGATCGAAGCAATTATGGTACGAAAAAGGGGTTATTCAACTTAAGTATTTTTGAAGCAATTACTCTTACAAATTGTTTGTATATCTCACAAATTTTGTTAGAAATTTAGTTATACGTTGTTGAAAAGAAGACAAAAGATATAATAAACATTGGTTCATAATTGTGCATTTGAAGCCACAAAAATGTGCACTCGAAGGCACTAAGATGTGCAACCGAAGCAATTATGGTACCAAAAAAGGAGTTATTTAACTTAAGTATTATTGAAACAATTACCCTTACAAATCCTTTATAAATTTCACAAATTTCATTAAAAATTATGTTATACGTTATTTAAAAAATTGAGAAATCTTAATTCACAAAGTTTGACTATAAAATGAATCCAAATTTGGTGTAATTATAGAATAATGGTGATTTAAAAAATTAAAGGAAAAATTTGCTTCAGTTAGGAGGTAAGAGAAAATGAGAAATGTAGTACTTAACTTAAGCAGATAAGAACATATAGTGACACCCTTGACTTAGCTTGGAGAACAGAATGTAAATACAAAACAAAAACTAAGCTAACTTCTCAATTTTAGGACAGTTAACTGTGCTTTCTTCTTCTTCTTCTTTCTTCCCTGCTGCTTCTTCTTTTTCTGCTTTACGAACCACTTAATAATCCATTCGGCCAAGAATGCAAACCCGATTGTTAATCCAACAACCAATCCAAACCCACATCCAGCAACTGCAAACCTCCAATCAAACATGGCTTCTTCACTTTCCAAGCTCTCATCATCTTCATTGCATTTCCTTGAGAGTGGGATTCCACACAATCCTGTATTTCCAATGTAGGAACTATTCGTGAAAGTATTGAATTGGTTACCCAAAGGAATCCGACCGGCTAGCTGGTTGTAAGACATGTTCAATACTTCCAGGAATGTTAGACTGGTGAGTTGCGGAGGAATCGTCCTTGAGAATTTATTCTTTGAGAAATCTAAAGATTCAAGTTGAGATAACTCTCCCAATGATATTGGAATTCGCCCATCAAAGACATTTCGTGACAGGTTGAGCACAACCAGCGATTTCAGTTTACCAATCTCATCCGGAACATTGCCATAGAACTTGTTGTTTGACAAATCCAAAGACACAAATATTGTCAAAATATTAACCAACACCATCTCATATCCTTTGTTCATGACGGTCACTGAATCATGATAGTAGTCATCATGTTCTCCAATGAGGCTGGACAATGACTTGTTTTCCACACCCATAGCCGTTGCACTCAAGCTCTGCAGGAAATATGTGGACAACTTTCCGGTGAAATAATTGGAGGACAAATCAATTATGCTTAAGCTTGGCAGCACAAACTTTGTCTTAGGAATCTCCACCTGACCATAAAACATGTTGTTTCTTAATATAAGAACTTTGAGTGAAGTGAGTTTTTCCAACCAAAATGGGAAAGTATCAGATATCATATTGTTTCCTAAATCAAGAATCTCCAGCATTTTGCAGTTGGCCAGTGATCTTGGCAACTTCCCTTTCAACCGATTGCCATTTATATTGAGAGAGCGAAGATTATTATCGGCAACTATAAAAGTAGAAGGCATTTGATCGTATCTGTTTCCTTTCAAGTTCAAAACTGATAGACTTGTCAGCTTGACCAGACACTCAGGGATCAAACCACTCAAATTATTATGTGATGCATCAAGAACTTGCAGTTGGCTCATATTGCATATTCCGGTTGGAAGAGATCCCTTGATACAATTTCCATGAAGATAAAGATAAAACACATTTAAAGAAACATTTGAGGAAAATTCATCAACAACAGATAATAAATTATGAGAAATATTCAGAAATTGAAGTTGATTCTTCCATATCCAGCTTGGTATTTCACCTTCTATCCTGTTATTAGAAAGATCAAGAATAATTAAAGAATCAAGGCCTTTCAAGAACTTGGGGAACTTAGAAATGTTGCAAGAATGCATCACGAGTTTGCGTAGTGACACAAATGAATTATTTCCCTTAGCTGATGATGGCTCAAGAAAATCTAATGGGTTTCCAGAAAGGTCCAAAATTTCGAGAGTGTTGTTCCCCAGCCAACTAGGAATATAACCTCGGATGTGATTATCTGCAAGATCTAGATATCTAAGCTGTACTCTGCTATTAAGGAAATTGGGGAAGTCAGATAAATTGCACTTATGCAGAAGCAAAATCTGTAATTGAGGCAAGTCAAAGCTTCTATCATCATTTTCTTCAACTGTCAAACTAATGCTAGAGAGATCTAAAATTGTCAACTTCTTGAGATTCTGCAGCATCTCAATTTTCACACTGCCATTAAAATTGTTAGAGCCCAATGACAGAACAATAAGGTTAGGAAGTTGAAAGATTGATTTAGGTACCACCCCACCCAAGTGATTGCCATTCAAATACAGGTCCTCTAAAACAGAGGAAGATGTATTAGAGAACTCCTCAAGTTCACCACTGAATTTGTTATCATCCAGGTACAAGTTTTGCAGAGATGGTAGCATGAAAAGAGACGACTGAATTTCACCCGTGAGAAGATTGGATGACATGCCAAGGTACGAGAGATTTGGTACACTTGTACTATGAAATGGGGGTAAAGAACCAGTGAATCTGTTGTATCTAATGTCCAACACAATAATACTTGTGAGGTTTGCTAGTGATGATGGGATTAAACCCGAGAGATTGCAGTGAGGAATATAAAAAAATTTCAGTGACTGAAGATTTCCAATGGACTCAGGTAATTCTCCATGAAATTTTGTAAGAGAAAGTGAAATTCTTTGCAAAGAGGTGTGTTTTGGAAACTCTGGAAACTGACCACTCAGAAGGTGATTATAGGAGATGTCAATGGTTTTCAATTTTGGAAGGAGAAACACATTTTCTGGGAAATCAGAAGAAAGATTGTTATAGCTAAGCTGCAAATAAGACAAAGACTTTAGTGTTGCAAATGAAGTGTGAATTGGACCATCGAGACCACACCCGGACAAACTTAAAGCCTCAAGATGAGGCAATGCAGAAGATAAGGCTTGAGACCAGTTAGAGCCTTGAGCGGAGAGGTTTACACCATTAAGATAAACCTCTTTTAAAGAACTCAAATTCATAAAAAAAGATTCAAGGCTTGGTTTTCTTAACTCTGGAGAACTGAACTTGGAGGAAATATCAAGAGACACCAACCTTGTCAGTGTTGAAATCTCCACAGGAATCTGACCAGAGAAAGAGGTCTGCGAAAGGTTAAGGTGCATCAAATTCCTGAGTTTCTCGAACCCAGACGGAAATGGAGTGGAGTTGAAATTGTTGCAAGAAAGATTGAGAGTTTGAAGATGGTGAAGATTGAAAATGGGAAAAATTTCACCAGACAACATACTGAAACTGAGGTCGAGTCCGATGACATAACCGGTTGCAGGGTCACATGAAACGCCATCCCAACTACAGCAATCCTCTTCCTCCATATTCCATTCCATCACCTTCTTTGAAGACTTCCTCTCGTCGCATGGATAAGACGGCAGCAGAGGGGGTGAATGAAGATTGAGAGCTCTGAGCTGTGACAGTGCTAACCATTGGCTGTGTACACATTTTTGAGTTGAAGAAGATGAAGATACAACAACAACCACATTACTCTGCAACACAATATATATAAATATAAGCATCAGAATTGTCTTTAAAGCCATGTAAAATGTTCTCATTTTGTATGTGTTTTATGTTTTTCTTTACCAAATGCTAATGTGCATGCAGGCTGGAGAATTAATAGGCCGGAGAAATGCTTATTATATTATATATAGAATGCCAAAATATATGACATAAATGGGCAGTATTGTACTTTGAAATCTTCAAATACGGAACTTATATTATATTTTTAGTAATATATATTTGTTTGATTAGTCTTTCAAATATATAATTATTTGCTAGTTGCATCAGATTTTGATTATTTTAATACTTAATTTTATGAATCAATATTTGAACATATACTAGCTAGGTTCAATTTTTCATGTACCACCGCAAATACGGCATTTGGGTGTAATGAAACACAAGGATACACAACAATCATAAAACTCCATACTTATATCAGAGATAAGTTATTTATTTATTTATTATCACAACAACTTGAGCTTTAGATAAAATTCGTGAGATACAAGAAATTGAACAAATTGCTCCGAAAATAGAGTGTACTCTCAGAAATTCCACACACCGTTGAAGCTTATGAGTATTCGTGAAGAGACAACTGTGTGCTCTGACACCAAATGATGCGAAACTGGTTGGTTCGATCTTCTATTCACACTCTAATTTAAAAAATATTTTTAAATGGTTTATTAGAATATTAGGCTATGTGAAATCGAATTTGGAGGTTTAACTTGGGCTAGAAAAATGGCTCATTTTTGGATTTTTGATAAGTCATCGGCCACACCAGATTATAAGTTGATACGCAACAAGCAAATTACAAGCGCATGAATGAATGGGATAATTATTAAGAATAGGATAAACTAATTATCATAAGCAACAAACAAAAATAAACATCAATAAAAATATAATTTTCTACCAAACTAAATCTAAAATAATTTTAAGATAATCATCCTAATTAATTAATAAAACTAATTCTAAAAGATTCTAACCGTTGACGTGGCCACAACATACATTTGCTATATTAGGCCGGTCTCATGTCATTCCGTGGTGCTTCCAATTCAATTTCTTTGCATTTGTAGGGTTTATAATATTTTTTTAATTGTATTATCTTCCCCCTTTGTATTGAAAAATCCAATGTAACAACCAATTTTTTTTTTTAAAGTGTTATATCCCAACATTAGGAACTACTATACGAGATATTGTTTCATAAAATGTATTGTTTGTCTTAAATTCCTTGCTGCCGGCCGACCGGCCACTTAATATATATTCCAAATGGTATCTTCTTAAAGATTATATCATTGTATTTGGTTTGTAGTGAGCTAGAAGTTTCAGCATTGTCCGGATCTATTTAAACCAAGAAGTAAGTGCATCCTTAGACGGGATATTTGAGGTGCCTAAGTCAGTCCCCTAAAAATGACAAAATATTTTTAACTGTATTTTTTAAAAAAAAATAAAAATCTCACCCGTGTCATTCCTCTATATATAACATTAGATATTATCTCTGCTCTGCACCTTCAACATAAACAAATATAATGACACCACGTTGCATTCATTTAAACACATTATTAATCACATTCGAGGTTATGTTCCTAGTTGGCTGGGGAACAACACTCTCGAGACATTGCACCTTTCTGGAAATCCATTAGATTTTCTTGAGCCATCATCAGCTCAGGGAAATAATTCATTTGTGTCACTAAACCGACTGGTGATGCATTCTTGCAACATTTCTAAGTTCCCCAAGTTATTGAAAGGCCTTGATTCTTTATTCTTTCTTGACCTTTCTAATAACAAAATAGAAGGTGAAATACCAAGCTGGATATGGATGGATCAACTTGAATTTGTGAATGTTTCTCACAATCTATTATCTGCTGTTGATGAATTTCACTCAAATATATCTTTAAATGTTTTTGCTCTTTATCTTCATGGAAATCGTATCAAAGGATCTCTTCCATCCGGAATATGCAATATGAGCCTGCAAGTTCTTGATGCATCAGATAATAATTTAAGTGGTTTGATTCCGAAGTGTCTGGTCAAGCAGGAAAGTCTGTCAGCTTTGAACTTGCAAGGAAACATATACCATCAAGTTCTAATAAACCGTTGTCTTTGAAGTGTTTGTCTATTAAAGTGTGGTTAAAGACAACAAACAACGACAACGGTTAAATAAAATCGTTGTTTTTTTTTTTTAAATAAACGTGCAAAGACGACAACGGTTTTAAAAAATCGTTGCCTTTGTAGTGTTGTGTATTCAAGTGCACTCAAAGACAACACACCAACGATAACTATTACATAAAACCGTTGTCTAAATAAAAAATGGAATGCACATAGACAACGGTTTTTAAAAACTGTTGTCTTTGAAGTGTTGTGTATTAAAATGTGTTTATAACAACACACCAACAACAACGGCTAAATAAAAAAACGCGTGCACAAAGACAACGGTTTTAATAAATAGTTGTCTTTGAAGTGTTGTCTATTAAAGTGTGCTTAAAGACAACACACATACGACAACGGTTAAATAAAATCGTTGTCTTTTTTTAAAAAATAAACGCACAAAGACAACGATTTTAAAAAACCGTTGTCTTTGTAGTGTTGTGTATTCAAGTGCACTCAAAGACAACACTTCAACGACAATGGTTACATAAAACCGTTGTCTTTTATTTAAAAAAAAATGCACATAGACAACGGTTTTTAAAAATCGTTGTCTTTGCGATGTTGTCTTTTTACAAAATGCACAAAGACAACACACTAAAGACAACAGTTCGGTAAAAACCGTTGTCTTTGATAAAAGTGTCGCGTCAAAGACAACAGTTTTGTCCAAAACTGTTGTCTTTTACCTAAAAGACAACACTTTTGTCAAAACTATTGTCTTTTTAGTGTTGTCTATGTGCATTTTTCTTGTAGTGTGTGATGTCAAAACCAAAGTGTTTGATGAAATGTCTCTTAGACATGCATGCATTACATTTTGCTCCACACCCACATTTGTTTTTGTTTGATATATATGTCAATTCTATGTCCATTACTAACACATGCAATGTCCCGGAAGTATCAGGTTGAATTTCTTTTCTTTTTTTTTTTTTGAAAACCAGGTTGAATTTTTTTATTTCTCGCAAAATTAATTATCAAGAATGATTATATTCCTCCACAACTCACTATTTCACTAGCTAACTTTCCTAGAAGTATTGAACATGCGTTACAACCAACTAGCCGGCCACATTTCTTTGGGGAAGCAATTCAATACTTTCATGAATAGTACATTTCCTACGTAGGAAAAGAGGAATTATGTGGAATCTCACTCTCAAGAAAATGCAGTGAAAATGATGCACCATGAGCACATGATGAGAGCTTGGAAACTAAAGCAATGTTTATTAATTACCCAAGAACCTTTTAAAAAATTACCATTTATATGGTAATTACATATAATTTTGATTAATTTAAAAGGAGATGATTTTTTGGTGTGCTTGAATTGTCCAGTTGCTCATTTAGTTCAACCAATTAATAATCCACATTAGCTCTGTTTAACAACTTGAAAATGTTTTCCGGAAATCGATTTTCAAGAAATAATTCATTTTCTAAAAAATAATTTAATTTTCTAATATTTGATTGTGATCCCCTATTCCGACCAGGGAAAACAAGCCATTAAACAAAGAGATTTTGAACTTGCGGAGACTTGGTTCGATCAAGCCGTTAAATGCCTTTTTATTATTCTTTATTATTATTTAGAATTTGATTCTTTTGATTATTATTTATATCTAAAATCTTATTTTCCATTCTTTTTGTTTGAATTCATTATATTTAACGAATTGTTTGTTCAATTTTTTGTTAGATCTGTTGAAAAAATCAACATATTATTTGTTGCAAAATAATAATTAACTATAGTAATTTTTCTTCATTTAGTCCTAAACAATTTTTTGTGCTTAATTATATCTTTGACTTTGATGGTTTTATCTAATTGAGTCATCGACGGTTATAATTAATGACTAAATTGAAAAAATCAGTATAGTTGATGACTAAATTGGATAAATTCACTATATAGTTGGAGGCTAACTTGGGTAAAACTATTATAGATGAAGACTAATTAATTTGGGTATTAATAGAGGTGAAATTACCATGTTATTTTAACAGAGTACTCAATTGAGAAAACCATGAAAATCGATGACTTAATTAAACACAAAAAGTAATTTAAGACTAAATTCTAAAAAATTACTGTAGTCGAAGACTAAATCAAGTATTAACTCTTATTATAGTTTTCCAACAAGAAGTTGTACGTGAAAACGGGGTTGTACGTGAAAACTGTGTTTAGAATTTGAGTGAAGTATGGTAATTGGTAAAGAAGACTTTAAAAGGCAAGTCTAGACTATAATATAAATTTATATGAAAGACTGATCAAAGTATTAATAACTTTAGCTAAAAGTCTAAAAGCTGTGTTGGAAAGTTGTGACAAATTTTATCATTGGGGTAAAAGCATACCAAAAGCAAGACTTAATTTATTTTTTTTTTTAAATTTTGAAAGCTAATTTAAATGTTCTTACGTGGTTTTTGGGAATACTCTCAATATGAGATATGACTAAAATACTCTCAACATGCACGTCACAAAATGCACATTGTGCCATTTTTTTCTTAGAAATTTTTGAGAATCAAATATTAATGAATTAGCACCGTACTCAATCAAACTCAATGGGATACAAGCAAAATCATTATAGATAAGGTATTAGGAATGCCAAAGACTTTGTGTCTAGTGGCACCCGGTTGCACCCTCACATGAGAGGGGTGGGTTCGAGCTTCAGTGGAGGTGATATTGGCTCTTTGTGCTTCATTTGGTTGAGAAAGTAGCTATAAATAGATACTACATTGTAACAGAGTCAATAGTACTCAGAAATAAATGTAAATTTTTTTAAAAAAAAAAAAAAAAAAAAGAGAAGAAGCAATAAGTGCAATTAAATACTTATCAATATTGTTCATTGTTTGTGATGTTAAAGTGTTTAATATTACGGCTAATGTTACAAGAAAGTATAAGGTCACACACAAAGATCAAAAGGTCAACAAGTTTTATGGGGTTTAAAATTTGTGACTGGCTAGTGAGAGCTGTGTCCTAAAACCAATAACATGAGTTATAACGTTATAGAGATATGTTAAAAAACAATTGGTCTTAATGCCAATGGATAAATCGGAGTCCAAGGGAATAGTTATATAAATAAGGTCATGTCATATACCATTAATCTAGAAAATTTTGTTTTAGATTAAAGTAATCTCACATAAACCTTAAGAATAATTCTCTAAATTAAAAAAAAAAAAAAAAGTTAGGGTTAATCTTAAATAAATAAAAACCAAAAAACAAAAAAAAAAACAAATTAAAAGTCCATTTGCCAACCATCACTCAAGTTTTTGTGAACCAAATTCCACGTAAGAATTGTGGTTGTGAAATGAATTCTTTAGAATTTGCATAAAGTCATAAAGAATGGCTAAAGAAAGACTAGGAAAAGTGTGCATGAAAGAATTGAAGACTTAAAAGCAAGTCTTCACTATATGTTTGAAAGACTAACCAATGTAGTAGAGGATATTAAATAACTATTCTTTATTTGTATTAAAACTACATTAGCTTTGTTTGGTAAAATAATTCGTT
>CM008333.1:26149737-26162088 GCA_002525835.2 Ipomoea batatas | reverse complement strand
TTGATCAGACTCTAAATTAAATAATTCCAATCACTAAACATGTCAATTAGACGAGAATAACTCAACCAAATTGATCAGACAGCTAGCTTGATAATTACAAGATTTTAAGTTTAATTCTCAATGGGAACTGTCCATTGCCCTTCTTGGTTTAAGTTAATCAACTATAAATAATTTAAGTTGATTTATTCTTTACCAAACTAATGTCACAAGACAGGCTTCACCTATAATGTAACCAATTAACTATGAATAATAAGACGGACTTTATCCAAAACGCGTATTCTGATAGCAACGGTGGGTTTTTCCCAAAAACCAAAAATACCAATTAATTTAATAGCTAATTTTAAAAAAAAAATCATTATGATATTGATTGTGGAGTAAGAGATTTCAATACATAGTTCTGAACAGTGGCAGAGTATAAAGCTCTAATAAGAACATTGGATTCATGGTAGGAGGGAGCATTTAAATCAAGATTTTAATTTGCAGTGGGCAAAACTTCTGGTGTAACATGCCTTCAAGTATCTTGTTGCGTCTCATCATTGGATCTGCATCTTAAATCTACAACGAGGTGGCGAATGTGTGGCGCGTACCATTTAACTCTCTCCATGTGTTCTACTGATACCTCCCAGGCGCGGCCTAAGAACATAATCCAATCCATTAGTTTCTTTGGAAAGGATAACTATGATGAGGTTCTTCGTGTTCCATACCGAGGATGCATGCAATGTGTTAGTTTAGTCATGAGAATCGAGTACACTACCTTCAGATTGAGCGATCTCTTGGATCGACTGTGAAACATACTGCGTCCACGAGGCTTCTTCTGAATCCTTCACATTCTCATGTATGTGCATTACTCCACCTTCCTCTCTGCATTTTGAATGGACGAGTTTAGAGATGAAATACTCGCCCCTATATAATGAAAAGGACTGTAAAGAATTTTAGCAGGTTTTATCTCGTGAAAAATCCCCCAAGCATTGAGAGAAAAGATTCAGAAACAAAAACACAAATCAAGAGTAGATGTGGACGTGATAAACCCCGCCTTTTGATCCTAACAGGCAAAAGACTACAATGAAGTAAATACTTCATTATCTTAGGTTGTCTATAACTACCCGAAGAAAGCCAATAGACCGCTCCTGCTGGGAGTCAATATTGTTACTTTATGGTTACCAAGTCGACAACTTGATCAACTTGGTTGTGTCATAACATTAGATACGTATAAAGTGCATATATATTTTTCCAAGTTCCTAGGATAGGTAAACCCGACATATCATTTGAGATAACAGACCTTAATGCTCTCACTGCAGTGACCCAACTGCCCTCGCTCGTTGGCAGGAGCCCAAGGCAGACACGATGAGCAACACCCTGTAATTGAACAAAGATCCATAAATTAATAATTTTACACCGTTGAATGCAAGCATATAGCTATAATATCAAGAAAAGCTAAAACAACTGATGCAGTGGAAGCTAAATTACATACTTTTGGTGCTGTAATTCGATTATCTCCTTCAAGTACTACACATCGGTCAGCTACAAGATTAGCATGAAGATTGTGACGGAGAGCCTCAATAGCCAGGGGGTTCCATTCACAAGCGTAGAGCAGCTTGGCATTAGCCCTGATGAATATAAATACATTGTACAGGGGGAAAAGTTACGAACAAAAGAATGAAAGCAAGTTGAGCAGTCATATATATTGAAATTATTGAGGTAATCAATACATTTCTAAGATCGTTCCTATATTGCTAGAGAAATTGGTTAAACGAGTTTTACCTCACAAGGAATGGCAACACAAAATATCCAATACCAGCAAATAGATCCACTATAACTTCATTTGTACAGTCAAGGCGAGCCATTCTCAGCTTCTCAGAGAGATTACCCCATGAGAACATGCACTTGGTAGTATCGAAAGAATATAAAATTCCATTTTCACGGTGATCTACCCAGCCATTATCTCCAACAAGGATCTCCAAAGTACTATCTCTCGTGCCAGTTGGAGCAACTCTGCCCTATAATTTTCGGCACACTAAGTTAAGAGATTGGCTTGAAAGTTCAATAAAACCATCCCATCACCAAGTGTAGCAAAAAGTTAACTCCCTTTTATGAAATCATATCAAGTAGTATATAAAAAAAATATAAAAAAATAAAAAGAAGGGAGGTGCATGCCTCCATAGTCTCATCTTATAATCCAGCACTAATCCTAAATATTTGATGACAGAAGCTCAAGAAAGCGTATAGTAAGGTTTAGTCAGTATGCAGGAAAGATTGTGTTGGAAAACATTAATAGCAACATTTTGGTGCTGCAACGCCCTAAATTTCACAAATAACTCTTACTTGTCGAGCAAGCCTACGAGCTCCAAGTGACTTTGCAACAACACACCAAAGCTCCTCCCCAATAGAGTCCCATTCTGGATCCTTGAAGCATGTCATAGGAAGTACCACAATATCACCTAATCGCTCCCATCTGAAGAAAATAAGAGTGTTTAATCTTATAACATAAAAAGTAAGTGTTAATCTGAAGTCATACTGAACTGGGCAAAACTTTAGTGATCCATACATGTCACGGTAATGCTGTTTATTTCAAACTATTCAAAAGAGAGTGTGCCGCTGTGTAAGTATATGATGTGCTTTAAAAAATAAGAAGCTAGAAAATGAAACCTTGATGGTAGTTCCTCTAAGAGTTGTGGCGGCAATCCTCTTTGACTGATTAAAGAGGCTACAGCTTCCTTCATTACTTCCAAGGGAGTGTGTGTGGCCTTTTTCACTTTTAGAACTTCATCTTTGATTTTTGTTGCATGACATTCCATCAGAACTTTCAAGGCTGTTGAACTGGAAACATCTTTTAAAAGATGTTCCCTTTCAAGAAATGGTTTTGAAGAATCAAAATCATCTGATTCTTCAATTTCATCACCTAAGCCTGGTCTCTTATCAGGGAATATTGAGCAAAATTTTTCTGTTACAGGAAAACATATATGCATTCCATCATCCTGGGAGTAAACTTTTCTTCCAAGATCCAACCACCCAAATTTTTTTAAAATATCTTTCACCAGTTTTGCATATTTTCTTTCTAGTCTTACAACCCAACAGGAGGCAACAATATGTTTTCCGTCATTTTCACCAGATTCTCTAGGGTCAGCACTTTTATCCATACCCCCATCTCTACCCATTTCAACTCCCTTCTGGGAGAACACCGATGAATTAGTTTTCCCCTGCTGATAATCGACAGACCTATTCATATGGTCTGAATTGATAGAATTATCAACTTCTGAGATCAAAGTAAGCAAGTTTATTTTCATTGGCTCACTGAACCTAGTACCGAATGCGTAACATGCTGCCCCACCACCAATCGTTATTAAGTCATCACCAACAATGTTAGCTGTGCTGCGAACTAACAAGCCCTTGCCTAAGAAACTGACGACAACATGCTTCCACTGCCGTAAGCGCAAATCAATCAATGACAACTGATGATAACTTTGACTAACAGGACATCCTCCAATAATACCAAGAAAATTCTTATAGACGAACATAGAGTGGGAAAACCTTGCACTTGGTGGTCTCCCAGACATATTTTCCTTCTTCCAGAGAAGTGTTTTAGTATCAAAACTATAAAGATCTCCTAGAGGTCTCTCCCCATCATTTCCCCCAAAAATATATAATTGAGTCCCATATGCTACCATGGAGTGAGAGTGACGGGGACATGGCAATTCCCCTTTAACTTCTAGTTCATTCCATGTCATGGCTTGTGTGTCAAGGACATGTAGTGACGACAATATTACATCATTATGAATTCCTCCAAATATATATATTTTTGAGCCTACCACTGCTGCTGCATGCCGATGCCTGCATGATAACATGTTAATTGTTTTTAAAAAGAACGAAAATCGAGGGAATTGAAACAACAGTGAACATGAATGGAGAAAATAGAGTTTAAACATCACCTTGGTGGGAATAAACTGCCAGAACATTGTAAAAGTCTCCACTCCTTGTTGGCAATACTAAAAGCCCACACATCATTCAGAATATTTGATGGGTCAGCTCTTCCACCAATTACATACATACACTTTTCTACTATGGAGGATGTATGACCCAACCGAGATGATGGGGTTTCCTGAACATCAACTACTTCTAACTTGCCAATTGGTTGATCAAGAAGTAACAGATCGTTTCTACGTGTATGTCTACCTGGACCTCCAAACCCACCAAAAACGAGAACCTTCTTGTCAAAAGCACCATCCATTGCAGAAGCAGAGTGACCCCAGAGGAAAAGCCTTTCAATGGACTCTCCGGCAATTGGCATCTCCGATGGGTTGATACCAGAAACTGCTGATGATCCTGTCAATGATTTAAAGATTCAGACTTGCTGTCACATTTAAGGGAGAATGTATCCTGCAATTAGACATAGTAGTTAGAGTACTACCAAATTCTCACACATTTACAAGTACATAAAATGTTGCAGAGACACATCCATCAATTTGAAATTTTGAATTCTTTAGTCAGAGAGAGTATTTAAAACAAACTATAGTAGCTAAACATTACAAATAAAGTGTAGTCTATTATACATAAAAGTAACAAAAAATTCAGAGTCAAGATATAAAACTAATCAACCACTCACCATACAACACATAAGATATCTTGAGGGTGCACTCTCTAAACCCATGGAATACACAAGCAATGAACTACAATTAGCAAAATCGTAACATTGATCTTTGTATGTGCCTGCCAAACCTTTATCTAAATTGTACAGCCCCATTTTTTTTTTTCCAGTATGAGAAACAAGTAGGCAACTAAAAAAGCTCATAATAGTTTGTACTCAAACACCAAAGAGTTTGTTTTAGAGACAATTACCACATGTACTTTCATCATTCTTATGGCTAGTCATGCCATCTCTGGAAGAATTTCCCAAGAATTCTGACTCGGGTCCATCCAGAAAACCCGAACGTTCATCAGAATCCACTTCATTATTGCCCAAAACCTTTCCATTACTAATCTGGGGATCTAAAAATCCATTTTTTAACAGCACATCAAGAAACCCATCAGTTCTCTTCCTGTTAGCGCCCATCTTCTCATTTGCAAGCTCAGCGAGGAACTTCAAGTATTCGGGCGACACCATTATCCTGTCGCTATATCCCAGCGGCACCTCCAATCGAATCGAGCACCTCACAGCAATGATCACTCTCTTGTTAGTGGCACTAGTAATCCCACTCTCCCTAAACCCGCACGAAATCGCCAAGGAAACCAATAACTGAGCTGCCTCCACGTCTCTACACTCAATGGCGATAATCAGAGGCTCAAACCTGAACACCAAGCTGTGGGACCCAGGAGACTGAGTCAACTCGTTCGCCCGAGTCAACTCGGTCGTCCCAAATAGGAGTGGTGAAACGGAGTCGGGATCAACTGGGTCGTGGGAGATAAAGACCCATGTCCCTCCTTTGGCCTTTTTGGGGTTATTTGAAGGGGCGGTGGGGTGGGCAAAGATGGAGATTCGGCCGGAGCAAGAGCTGGTGGTGAAATATGAAGGGTGAGAGTTTATGGCGGCGAGTAGTGGCAGGATTGGGGCGTCTATGTTGCCTTTCGGAGACTTGTCCGGTTCCGGCGAGTTCATTGAAGCTAAAGTCGCAGCTTTCCTCTTCTCAAACTCCATCTTCTCGACCTGAGTCCGAGGTTTTTGGTTTCGGACCTCAGGGTTTTGTGCTTATGTTTTGCAGATTTTTGGGCTTTATATATTTGGGAATGTTGGGTTGAGATTTTATAAGAAATGTGGGCCGTTTATCCATCTGATTGAGAGGCCTAATTATATCTTAAAAGCCCAATTCCCTATTCCTTTTCCTTTTTTGTTTAATTACACTCCATATTTCTTTTTCTATTTTAGCACATAAAAGTTCGGCCTGTTTAGGTAATACAAGACTTTCCTAATTTTGGGTTGCGGCATGAATTTGTCTCAACTCACAATTCTCAAAAAGGCAAAGTAGACTTGCAATGATATTTGGCAATTTATATTAAGAACCTCGTTCACATAGCATTATGGACTCTGAATCAAAACGCCGAGATACATAATTCATACTCGTAAAGTACACAATTTTATAACGCAGGACAACGTAAATATTACTCAACAATACATTCAGTATGTGGTTTATGTAGGGCAATCCCAATCGAGTTGGTCTAACAGTTGACTTAATAATCACAAAATTCCAAGATGATTTTGTGTAAGGACTGCCTTTGATTTTGGCCTTTTTGGTTTAAGTTGGTTTACTTCATTATGATCCTTTGCTGACTATAGCCACAAGGTTATACGGAATAGTCGTCTTTAGCATTCTCGATTTGAGCTAGTTTAACTTGTTATAATCCTTTGCTAAATAAGTTCATGAATCTAAAGCATATGTGTTGTATGCGATGCAACGACACAAATAATGAATAGTGGGAATAGATTTGTTGTCATGTCCGGCTAGGTGTGGTGGTGAGGGTTTGATGTGTGGAAGCTAGTGGTGAGACGCCATAGAAATTGATATGCTCGTACACATTAAAAAGGGCATGCCATATTTGCCACAAATTGGGTAATTATTGAGGGTTTTGATTGGACAACCCAACTTCCAACTTCAATTCCATTTAGGCCGGGGGACAATCCCACCTGAAGTAGAGAAATTTTTGGTTAAACAAAGCTGATTATAACCTAAAAGACCACTGGATGCATGCTTAGGAGGGGCCATAAAGTAACCTCTGATCTTCAATCTTCTCTCTCCATCTCTCTTGGTGGCATATGTAATTTCAAATCTGGTCTATTTGCAAGCACATAGTATGAATATAGTTGATGTAACTTTTTTTTAATTAAGTATGTTACTAGTCAGTGTATTATTGATGAAAAGAATAGCAATGTCAGATATTTTTTTTAATTATTTTTATATTTACATCTTGTTGCATGATTTTTTATATTTGATTATTAAGGGTACCTTTCGTCTCCAACAGGCAGTTATTTTTAATAATTAATTAATTTATTAAAATTATGTTTAAATTTGGTGACCTACACGTCAGAATATTAACAAGTAAACAAGTCATTTTAGGTTATATTGCATGAATTTGCGTTGTTCAGAGACTCAATTGTAATTTTTTTGAATTCAGCGACCTAATTACAATTTGGTGTGTAGTTGAATGACCTATTTAATCCTTATTCAAATTACGTTAAATGTTAAATGGTTCAATCAAGACATAAATGCTTACTTAGCTTACAACTGTGTTTTAATGTGACAACATAATTATCTTAATTAGCTAGTAATTGTCACTAAGAAGGAAAAAGATGAGAGAGCATCAAACATTACATCTACCCTCGCTGTCACTTCTTTCAGTTTCATATACTTCCATTAATTCATTGGTATCCCTCACCAAAAAAAAATAATTTAATTCATTGGTATGTTGACTATGTTGAATGCACATATTGATTTTGGCTAGATCGGACTGTTCTTTTTTGTTTTTCTTCTTGTTGTTTAATGCTTTTTTTTTTTGTTATTGGGTCAGATATTTTTATGCAAAATAGAGAGAAAGGGAGAGATGAAGAAAAGGGAAAAAAAAAATAGTTAGCGTTATGTTTACATGTCTGGCATGAGTGCAAGACCGGTGTGCAAAATATACACTAACAGTGTTTTCTTTTTTCTATACACATGGCTTACAAAAAATTCTCTTATTATAGCATAGTCAACATTCTCTATTATATCCTCTCTCTTCTTCGTCTCATACATAAAACCTACAAAAAAATCACACACACACACCAAAAAAAAATAAAAAATCATTGTGAATGCTTTAACAATATGACAATAATCTTGTGGTAGCATTTGAATTAAATTAAGCAATCATGCATTACCAAGAAAAAATAATAATGATAATTATACTAACCACTAACTCACTTGAAAAGTGTAGTCAAATACGAAAAGCCCCAAAAATAATTTTTAGAAATCATTGTTTGAGTTTTAAAACGCAGCATAAATCTTGCTAAATGAACTCATTATATTCTTCATCTAGTCTAGGTTAAAGAAGGGTTATCAAGGACGTCATCATCACTAGACAACTCAGCAGCATTAAATTTACACAAGATATTTATCACTCCAGCACCATTGCAAAAATATAAGCTTGACACATCAATGCCACGTCAGACGCTTACTCAAGCACTGACCAGATCGAAATATTAACATACAAATTATCCCGTTTGCATGCTAAAAAATAAAATAAAATACTATAGTGGTCTAATTATATGTGTTTTTCAATTTCATCGTTTAATTGCATTTCTTATTACAAATATAAAAAATTATATCTCAATCCTTTATCACATTATCATTTATATTATTTGTAAATTGTACTCCGTAATATATTTGAGTCTGATCGAGACTAACATTATTTCCTCTCAAAATGTTGGATCTCCAACCTCAATGACCTCACGTCCCAATAGAGCATATGTGAAGATCTAAATCATGATAACGCAGTTGAATACAGAGGCTAAACATTTATTTAATGATCGAGACTAACCTTATTCGTATGGAATGATATGACAAAACACCTGAATGGACAATAAACTAATTGTATTCTCAAAATTAGAAGCAATTCACCTTATCTCTTCCTTGTCTATAATATAATTCGACCCATGACACATCATATATGATATCAAATGTATAGTTTCATCCAACGCTGTTCAAACATTTAACAATTTATACACAAATTTAGATTTTATATATAAGGGGATGAGAGGGGTGAGGGGTACAACTGCCTCATTGTAGATCCGTCTCTGATGGTATATCCTCTAAGTTAAGTATGTAACTCAGATCTTTCCATTGTCATATACTTTTATGTGTCAAGCCTAAGTTTCTCCTAACCCAAAAAAAGATGGCAATAAGCTAGAGCAGAGAGAAATGAGGAATGAATACAATATTTGTTGGCAATTCAAGTCCTACTATCATAAAGCTTAAATTACAAAACATTTCGGTTTTTATACACTTGATCAGAATATATATGAAGATACATGAAATTGGACGAGAACATATACCTCACGCAATTTCTACCTTAAAACCTTATTAAATCACCAGTAAGGTTTCTGGTATATATATACATCTGGAGATCAGAGAAACAGAGCGACGGAGAAAGTGAGAAAGAGACGATGAGTATAATGGCCGGAAACTAATTAAGCGTCGTCGTATTGGTGCCAGCAAACAAGCATGGCGACGCAGCGGCGGAGGATATAAAATCTGGCTCTCCTCTCTTTCACCAGCTTGCTGCATCTCCGCCCAGGCTTCTCAAAGCAGCTAACATTGCCGCCGCCGCCGCCGTTACTCTCTTCATCGCCGTATTCATTCATCGCGTGCATCTCCGGCGGCTCAGAAGTAGAAGCCGGCTAACTATCTGCTGCTGCGGAGTTGAGTGTTTAAGTACATATATAAGCCGTCGGATCTTTGAGGATATCCTCTCCTAAGTCCTGAAGTGTCGATGGTACGATGATCGGATTACGGGCTTTGCCGACTTATATATGTACTGAACTTGTTGCGGGCTGTACTGTAGGCTACTACTTGTGTGTGAAAAGCCCGAGTTGCCCTTTGCCCATTAGATAGAATTAATATAATGTTCCTAAATTTGAATAATTCTCAAATTTGTTTCCTTAAACCAAACGTCAGTACGTGACAATAAGGGTGTAAAGTTAGTCAGTCACTCAGATGTCGCTGAAGATTTTACTAAAGCTTACAGTATATTTTCATAATTTACTAATTTTACAATATTTTATATTGAGAGTGTAAAGTTAATCTTAGGTTTCGTTGAAATGACATGTTCAATCCCACACAGCATAATTAGCTAATTGGTTAATAGTCCTAATTTGGTTGAGTATTTAAACCCCACAGATAATTTAGGGACTAGGAAATGTCATTTCCCTTATTTTTGAAAAGAACAAGAATTGCACCATAATTTTGTGATATTTAAAATGTGTTTCAATGGAACTATTATGATTATTTTTTTAAGATGACGAGAAAAACACGCAAATATCATGTGATTGTATGCACTAGCAAATTAAACACATGTAATATCTCATAAAGTAAAATTATTTAACTTTTTAGATTAATTAATTAGTTGAGTTGTGCTCACAGACATCCTTAGGGGAAATTGGGCTGCTTTTGAAATTTTGGAAACATTGTCCCTCATTTGGGCTTGAGATTTTACAATTGAGATACTCTAAACTGATAATTCTTTTTAAGTGCATTATGAGGAAATCATATTGGGCTCGCATCTAACAAATTAGACCATGTTTTAAAGCCCAATGCATAATGGGAAGAAAACTGTTTTAATTTTTAAGAGAAATCTTTCGTTTTGGTATTTATTATGAAATGGAACAATATTATATGACATATTAATTGAGAATTAACATTGCAAAATAAATGAATAACCGGCTACTTATATAAGCTCAGTATGGTAGCCCTTCCCATAAATTTGAGCATTATTTTAAATTCACATTGTATATGTAAGAGGACATTAAAGTCACATTATTTTTATATGTTAGATATGTGGATTGTTAGTTGATTGGAGCAGTGAGTTTGACTATTTGATAGCATTAGCTAATTGTAAAACGATGTTTGGTAAATTAAATGTTAATTGATACCTGATTACATGCAAAATGATTTTTCTCAAAAAGTTTATCGAAAAGTTACTTTGACTAGCTTTTTGAATTTTAACAATTTGGAGTAATAAACTGTTAAAAAATTAATTAATCAAATACTCATATTGATTGTTTAACTAAGTCAAACAGATCAAAATTGACTAATAAGCTAATTATGTTATCTAACATGACCATTATGATATAACTTGACCAAATTCAGAGGAAATAAAGATTATATTGATGGTTCACAATATCAACAATTGCATCATGACCATTATTGGATCACATAATGTGATCGAGATAGTACTAGTGAAACCTTAGGTGATTATTTTGTGGTTTGTCTGCTTGTGATAATGGATAATGACATAAAATCTTCAAGATTGTGGTTCTATATATGTTCTTACTCCAATTATTATGATAGTTAGGTATATCCCAAAGAGCCAATAGTAATTTATTACGAGTAAAATTTAGATTGTGCGGATAGATATTGTTTAACTATTAGTTACAAACCAAACCAATAACCATCATTGCATATATCCATCTATAAATTTGTAAGTGCCCTAATTTACTTTTAGTAGTGCATAAAAATACACCACAAGTTTATACTATATGTCACTGTTATAATTTAAGATTGTCTTAATGTTATACAAATGAGCAGGTTAAGTTCAATAGAATTGAGGATCGAATTGACACTGAATTTGTTAAATCAAACAAATTAATACATTTGTTTTAGAGTAGCTAGGTCTTGTGTGAGACCATCTCACATAAAAAAATTGTAATAATATTTAGTTAAAAATATAGGAAAAAGGTCAAATTAGTCACCGAACTACACGCAAATTAAAAATACAAATTTGAGTCATCCAACTCAAACAAAGTGCAATTATGTCTATATATTGTCCAAAATTATGTAATTTGATCAAATTAGAGAGAGAGAAAGAGAGATAGAGAAACCGCACCCCCTCCCATATTCACCTCTTGCATTGAGACGAAACGTTTTCTTCGTCTTTGGTGGAAGACGAAGGTGGGGGGGAGGGTGATGTTTTCTGATTTTTTTTAATTTATTTTTTTTAAATAAATTTAAAAATAATAAAATTTTAATAAGATGACCACACTATGTCAGCTATGACATGAGTAACAACTCAAATTTGATCAAATTGTATAATTTTGGACAAATTAGGAATCTAATTACACTTTTTTTTAGTTGGATTGCCCAATTATACTTTTGTGTGTAGTTTGGTGACTAATTTGAACATTTTTCTTTAGACATATAAAATGTATTATATCTTAGATAAGAATTACACGTTTCACATGAGGCGATATATATTACACAAGACTTATTCTTATTTTTATGTACTCCGTAATTTTTTAGTGGGGGCCCTCTTGACAAGTGGTGATAGGTGGGAGGTACAAGAAGCCAACAAGGAGTCTATAAATGTGTGTAAGTGTGATCCCAAAGTTCTTTCAATTCATTCAACTTGTGTCACCAATCTAGTTCTTACCCCCTCGAATGCATATAGGCATATATAGCTCTCTTCCTCAAAAGAAATATATCCCTCATTCCCTTTCTAATATACTAACCTCCCTCTTTTCTATATATGCATATATATACATATCAATATCGAATCTTTCTCATTTTTATAATATATAATTCTAGGTTTTTGAATCAATTAAATCTTTGTCCATTCAATATAGAGAGAGAGATGTATTCGATATATATATCACCATTATTCAATTGAGATTAGGCAGCC
>CM008333.1:26106377-26123553 GCA_002525835.2 Ipomoea batatas | reverse complement strand
AAATTATGCCATGACACCATACTCATTTTCATTTGCGCGCCCCAGTAGGTGTCAATTATGTTTAACCTAAATGTCTAAATGTTCAGAACTGCAATGTTTAAACAATTCATGCCAGAGATAAACACTTATTACATTTAAATCAAAGTTCATGAGTTCATCACATTTAAACTAAATGTTGACTGGAATTCATGCAGATAAGTGAGCACGAGCTCATATCAACATACTTTAATTTGCCAAACCTATGCTCCCTCTTCAATCCACATACAATATATTGAAGTGCTTATCTGCACTCACGTTGAACACTGCACACTCGCAGAGTATCTGCAAAAATACACCGCCTCCAGGACACGCGATTTCACGACACAGCAACAAAACACAATTCATTCATAATAAACAACCGAAAGTGTAAATTGCGATGAAAATCCATTATCAGCACTTTGAGATAAACACGCTGCTTTTTTCGGAAATAAAATGCGAATCAACATAATTTACTTGCATATTTGAAGATAATAATAATAATAATAATAATAATAATAATAATAATAATAATAATAATAATAATAATAATAATAATAATAATAGCACTTCGTGGAAAGTAAAATGGAGAGTACCGGACTGCGGCGTTTGGAATTTTCGCTCCGGTGAAGAATGCGGGAAGCGAAGTCTTGAGTCGATTGCGCGAAAGCTTTCAGCTTATCAACCACCATGGCTGCCGGCTCCATTTCTATGGGCATCGAGCAGACAGTTTTAATTGAACTGAGCAGAAAATTTTGGAGGAAATTTGAAAACGAAAAAAACAAAACAAAACAAAACAAAACAAATAGATGAGAAGAGCCCTTGCCGCTTGGGTCTTCAAAAACGGACGCTATAATTCCGCGATTATGGCATGATTTCCCCCTTAATTTAGATTGATGATAAATTAATCTCGCATAATCTCCTGTTTATCAGCCACCGTTGTTTGTGACTGTTTATTGGGCCATACAGATCGCATACAGTATCTCCTATGCGAGAGTCCAAACAAATGGGGTGTTTGGTTCATGGTTTACCCAAAATGAAAATTAAAATCTTAATTAGTATTTATTTGATAACTTTTTAAAATATAATTTGGAGATTTCATTACACTTTTAATTAAAACATTCATTTCTTAATTAAAAATAGGTATTATTATCTCATTAGTAATCTTATTTTTAAATTTGAATTATTGGTTTTAGATTTTTGTTTTGATTTTTTCTTTTATATTGGTGCTTATGTCATGGTCAATTGTCTTAATTTTTAAATTTTATATTTGAAAACTTTTATTTTCATTATAAAGTCATATATAACCAAACATTAATATTGATAATCATTCTAATTTCACTGTACTATCAAACATGTAAAATACTTTCACAAAACCTCATAACCATTACCGAGTATTTGATTCTCATTCCAATTATGATTCTCTTGTGCGAACCAAACACACCCAACAAATGACTACATATTATGATAACTCGATGTGATATATTGATCACTTAAAGACATGATATTCAAATTAATTATCTACTTATTATACTTAAACAAACAAATTAAGTATACCATACTATATTTGTAACATAGTATTTTATTTAACAATAATATGATTACTTCACCTTATTGTTTCATCAATATGTTGTTGTTAGCTAATTGTGCCAAACGAAATTTATGTGAAGTGCTTATTTTATCTATTCGAATTAAAGTACTTATCTTCAAGAGGTATTGTTTGTGATATGTTATAGGTTATAGAGAATAATTTTAAAAATAACTTTAAATTTCAATAATTCAATATAGGAAGATTAAATTTGTACCGCAGTATTATTATATTTTTTAAAATAATATGATTACATCACTTATTGTTTCATCAATGTGAACTGTAAAGCAAGTGCCATAATTAACAATATCTTGATAGTTGATATATACCAAAATACCAAATTAGCCATTGACAATTAAAACACCTAAAATTGCATTATTATATTGTTAATTAATGACTTAGTCTACATCTTCAAAGTCAAAGGCACCAACTGTTTGAATGATTCTTGTTTTTGTTTTTGTTTTTGTTTTTGTTTTTTTAATGCAGATCCATATATTTATAACATTAATGGCACGATGGCAATCCATTAAATAATAATAATAATAATAATAATATATTATTATTATTATTATTATTATTATTATTATTATTATTCAATAACCTTGTGGTCATGTGGCATGTAGTGACTCTCCAAATTGAATGTGAGCAGTGTCAATTTTTCTATTTGCGCGGCCCTGCGCTGGTAAATAAGTGAGGCCCTATCAAAGTATAAATAGACTGCGAATTGAAGAAAATTTGCAAAGAGAAAAATGCAAAAAAAAAAAAAAAAAAAACTAATTTTGAGCCATTATAATCACACACACTAAAAAAAAAAAAAAACTAACTATTAGGGCAGGGTTGGACTAGGGGGCCCAAAATTTTGGAGCCCTGTGCGATTGCACATCTTGCACGCCCTAAAATTCGACCATGGTCATAAGATCGAGCCTCAGGGAGTATTAGATGAACATATACTTTAATATCACGAGTTTGATTTACATCCAAGTACGTAGTTCAAGTTTTTCATAATCGATTTTTTAGTATGATTTGTTACGTAGTTAATTTTTCTGGCATATGATTTATTAATTTACAAGTAATTTATTAAATTATCAAGTAGTCGTTATTTTTAAAAAGTGTTTGGTATAGTAATGATATACTAGAGATTATAAAAAAATTTATAGGAAGTTTAAATGAACCAAACATGTCAGTTAATTAAATTATCAAATATATTCCTTAGAAACATTTTCTCATAAATTTAGTTGATGGGAAAGTATAGTGTTAGCGGGTTTGAAAATATGTTTGATTTTTTTGAGTACTACAGACTCTGTTACAATGCAATATTTGTTATTAACTACTTTCTCAACCTACGGAAGCACAAAGAGTCAATATTGCATCCATTGAAGCTCGAGCCCACCCCCTTCTATATAGGAGTGCAACAGGGTGCCACTAGACCACAAGACTTTGACAATGAAGAGTTTAATTGAAGCTTTTGTTAGCTTGGAGGGCTAATTACACTTTTGTTTATAATTGAATGACCTATTTGATTCTTATCCCATATATTTATAAAGCCCGAAATGAATAATCTAGTTGGTATATGATTTTTTTAATCAAAAAATTACAAAATTAAACAAATTTTTTGAGTACCAAAATTAAACAAATTAGTCGCACAAACTATTACACAAAAAAAAAAAAAAAATCTAATGCACACACTTAAACACTAACTACGGATTCCTCCTGACCTGACCCAACAAAAAAAATATGTATTTCTAAATGGACGTGGGTTTTTTTTGAATACAATGGACGTGGTTGTTTATGGACAGAATTGAAAATGGCAAGATAGACACTTGTGGGTTTCACATGTTGGTACGAGTAAAAATAAATATTTTTTAATAGAAAATTACATTAAATACTATCCGTATAACTAATAAAATAAATATTATAATTCTTTTTTAAAATATTAATGAGATTAGTTTTCACTTTTCATTACATTCTATTATTATAATTTTTCATCCATTAATCAAATTAGTTGATAAAAAATTCACTTGTAGTCCGCATTGTCATATTATTTTATCTCATTATATATTTGAGACTTGTTGTTTTAATAATAATTAATCATTCGCTTAATTTTTTTGTCATTTATATGTTGTCCTAACATGTAATTTATCTCTCTTGTAATTTTTTGAATTAAATGATAAAATTAAATGTTAGTCATATTTATTAAATAGTGAAATAATAAAATTTTAAAATAATAACTAATTGTGATAAGTAAATAAAAGCCAGTGATGTAAAGTGACAAAATTACAAAAGTATAACTAAATTCGACAATAACATACAATAGTTGATAGTTAAAGTAAAATTTGTTCTTAGCAGATAGCGTGATACTACTATAGTACTACGAATTAATAAAAAAAAAAATTTAATATATATGTCACATATAGAAATTTCGCATCAATTTTAGTTGGGCAGTTAGTTGAACCCGGTTAGCGTGAAGCTTGAATAGAAGAAATATCCACCCGTTCAGGACTTCCGTGCGGGCAAAAATTTTCATGTCCGGTTTACTTAGACCGAGTCGTGGTCTGTGTGCCTGTGTGGGTCCCAACTCTTAGCTCAAAATCTATTTCCCATCGTTTTCTACATTTCCAACGTCTTAACTCTTACGTTTTCCCCTTCAGCTCTTCTTCTTTGTCAAATTGCTAGTTAAGACAATATTAGAAGTTAGAACTGTCACCACAGCTCAACTCGGACGGAGACAGGAGGAGCAATCGAGAAAAACCGGCGGCCGTGGAGGATGCCGCCGTCCATTTCCGCATTTACCGGCGCTGTTTTCGCTGCTTGCCTGTTAGTGAAGTTGGCGCATTCTCAAAGTTTCGAAGACATTGGCGGAGGAACCTCCGCATCTGTAGATAATCTGGCGGTGCAAGAATTGCTGACTCAGGAAGTCTACAGCCGCATCAGGAATGTCACCTCGCTTGCTCTCAGAAGCGAGCTCGCTGAGAAGTCCAGCTTCTGCATTTTAAACATGTGAGTTCCAAAAGAGAAACTCCGTAGTAATATAGAAGAAGACTTTTGGTTTTGTGTATTGAGCATTTTTTTTCTTCAATTTATAATTATCTTTTATAATACTCGGTATTTTATTGAGGTGCAGAGAAGAGGATTGGAATAATGCCTTTAATTTTACTCAGAATTTGAGCTTCGTGAGTTCGTGTGTTGTCAAAACTCGAGGTAAGATTGTACTTCATTTTTTTCAATGTTTATTATTGCTACTAGAAAACTTTAAATAGTAAGATATCTGAGCGTTGTGAATTTGTGACAAGAATCACAAGATCTATGGATTTGCCAAGTTCATTAACTTTATCAAATGTATTGTGATTTTTGAATGGTAACACCACCTGAATCACAGATGTTGAAATTAAAGACTGGTTTAGGAGGTTCAGTCAAGCAATTATTTGACAACCTAATCTTACTTGTGTTTAAGTAAAAGGAAATGAGAGTGAAAACTCTATCAAGCTTAGTAGTATTTGATTAGGTCATTACAATCAGGATTAGATTGGTTCCTGACTGGAAATCTTACCTCCCCACTCTCCATTTAGTAGGGAATAGTTTATTAGTTCATCTGTTTATGATATGTAAAGACTATATTGCCCTTGGCCGCTTGCCTTCTGCCTGCATAAGTTGTTAATGGCTTATATTAGTATATATGGTGGCACTCTTGCTAATGGAAAGTTTACTTGAAAATCACATAAAACTCTCATTTCTTTCAACAATGTGTTGATAAAATTAAAAATGATGCTATAAGTGAAATTGCATTAAAAAATCATGCATGCTATATTCAATGAATTTCTTCCTTTCATACTGGAGTAAATTTTCACTCTCATATATCTGTCTCCATCAGTTGTAATTTCTAACTAAAGTTTAATGAATCTTTGTATTGGCAAACAGGGGATGTACCACAAAGATTATGCACTGCGGCAGAAATAAGATTCTACTTCAGTAACACCTTCATGAAATCAGGGAGTTCCAGTTACCTAAACCCCAACAGGAATTGTAATTTGACTTCTTGGGAACCTGGTTGTGAGCCAGGATGGGCATGCAGTACTGGCTCAAATCAGAACCTTGACCTCAGAAATTCACAAGACATACCTGCTAGAATCACTGATTGTCAACCTTGTTGTGAGGGCTTTTTCTGTCCTCATGGTATTACTTGTATGATACGTAAGTATATTAAAATGTTTTCCCACACTTTACTTTTTACTTAGGACTCTAAACAATATATATAGTTTATGTTCCTGTTACTTAAATGACCTTTCCTTTATTTTATGACTATAATTCATTGGGAAGACATTATTAGTCATTTCTGATGGGCTTCATAATTAGCCTGAAGGGTCCATAGATTTAAAAAAATAATAATTAAATAAGGACATCAATGCCATGGTGGTGTAGTATATTGTTTCCAACCTGTCTTGGTAGTTACTGCTAAAATAATTGTGTCTCTCTGCTGAGTATTCAAAATCAAGCTACACATTGGATGTCTGTTTATGCCACAAGAAAATGTACTAAGTTTGATGGTTTTTCATGCATGTCTGCTTTTGAATTTTGACTGTACTAGACACTAAAAGATAACTCTTATCTTATGACTTCTGCAATAGAACCTTAGATTTTAAAGTAAGTTTTGCTGACTGATCGTGAGGGGTCAAATTCTCTAATAAGTTTATGTACTTTTTGAAGCCTGTCCATTGGGTTCATATTGCCCACTCGCAACGCTCAATAAGACTACTGGAGTATGTGAACCGTAAGTTTTCTACTTGATACAAGATTACAAGGTCTTATTTATCCTTCTCTTCCACTTTTTTCAACATGCTAATTTATTTGTCTTCAGATATAGCTATCAATTACCTCCGGGACATCCAAATCACACTTGTGGGGGGGCAAACATATGGGCTGATGTTCGTAGAAGCTCAGAGGTATTCTGTTCTGCAGGATCTTACTGTCCATCAAATACAGAAAAGATTCCATGTGGTAGTGGGTATTGATTTCTTCCTGAATCTTCAGTGAAGTTTCTTTATTTCAGTACTTTAAATCTCCCTCAACAAGCTGCTCAAAATTTCAAGAATTGGATTGGTATGTGATTATGCTGGAGATATCTTAATCAAGGTTAATTGATAAACACCAGAGCAACAATAGGGTAACACTAAAACCAGAACACAACGGAATCTGGAATAAGGAAAATAGTTACTCGTAACATGTCCTTTCAATGTAACATGCTACTTGTGAAGATTGCTTTGAAATCGCGCTAGCAAATGTTTATGTGAAGGCTCTCTAGAAATTTTATATTTCTACCATTGTAACTTTGGGAGACTAATTGAATAAATTTTATATTTCTACCATTTTATTAATTTACCCAAATATAAATTTATAATTTATTGAAGAAATCACCAAGGATTACAGTGACGACAGTATGAGACTTATCATATGTAAACCATTTAATGTTATATTATATGCTAACTTACTAACATTCACAGATACAGTTGTAAAAACAATAGTAATAATAAAATACGTTATCCATATCCAAAAAAAAGCCTGTCTATGGGTGTGAGACTAATTCTTCATCTTTAATCTTCAGGAATTACTGCCCTACAGGTTCCAGATCTGAGAAACGTAAGTTCTATATTGAATTTAGGCAATTATGTGTAATATGGTGGTGCAACAGAAAGTGTGTGTGTGTGTGTATCATACCTCTAGTATGTGGGTTAATTTTTCTTTTTAATTGCTGATTCGTTCATGGATCATCTGACCTTCTATAGCTTACAGGATGCTTCAAGTTGACATCATGTGATCCCAACTCTGCAAATCAAAATATTCATGCATATGGAGTGATGCTTATAGTGAGTCTACTACATTGTTATTTATGCTGAGTTTTTCTTGGTACCTCAAAAAGAGTAGGGTGAACCAAATGTTTTGAGGTTTTAATACTACAACTCTACAAGTCCTAGGCATTGTAAACTTGTCTTTGAAGCATAATATTGTGAAAACGAGGAACAATACCTTGGTGATGCTTAAAATAGTGTGGCCCACAGACCAGTAATAGCAGTCAAAAGCTTTTGCTTATTTCACTTTCAAATAATTGCTATTTGAATTGTGAAATAGTAATAACAAGGTAGTAACAGGATGGGGAAGGTGTAGCTTGAAAATTTAAGTTGATTGAAATTATTAAGAAAGATATGCAACTTCAAGAGCTCGGATTTAAGGCACAAATGAATTTAATGGAGAGCTAGAACACTATAGCTGACCTCATGCAAATAAGGTTGAATTGCGTCAATATTGATAACCTTTTGTTTTATCATTTTGCATTTTACTGTATATTTTTTCAGTTTCTCTGTCAATTTTGTGATTTGTTGTAGACAGACTTACAAATTCATTTAATATTTCTTTTGTAATTATCTCAATAAACTTTGGTGAATCAAATAAGCATATCCTTCTTAAACCCTTTTTGTGTTTAGACAACACATCTGGTAACTTTTTTAATCATGTAACGAGGGAAGTTTTTGGTTGCTCTTTACTTCAGGCAGCTTTAACCACCATTCTCCTGATAATTTACAACTGCTCTGACCAAATTGTCAGTATTCGGGAAAGGCGACGTGCTAGAACCAGAGAATTGGCAGCAAAAAGTGTAAAGCAGAATGCACAGGCACGTGCAAGGTGGAAATTTGCAAAAGAGGCTGTTAAAAAGCATGCAATTGAATTACATTCTCAACTATCACGCAAACTTTCTCGCAAGAAAATGGTCACATTTGATGAAGAGGTCAAAATTTTAAATGAAGCGGATAGGGTTCCAGATTATGATCTATATATATCTAGTTCTACAACATCCAAACAAGTAGCTATCTCTTCTGAAGTCAAAGAAATTGAACCAAGTTCCTGTACGAGGATGATGGACATAGGTGTTGATAATTCTAAATCATTCACTCCATTCAGTTTGGAGATCAATGATAAAAATTTAAAGACAAAGATGCAAAAAGGGAAGCAAGTTGAAACTCGAAGCCAAATTTTCAAGTATGCATATGCACAACTTGAGAAAGAGAAAGCTCAGCAGCAGCAGAATGAATGCCTTACCTTCTCAGGTGTAGTTTCCATGGCTACAAATAGTGAACCCAAGAAGAGACCAACAATTGAGATTGCTTTTAGAGACTTAACTGTCACTTTAAAAGGGAAAAATAAGCATCTGTTGAGGTCTGTCAATGGGGCAATTTTGCCTGGGCATATCACTGCTGTCATGGGCCCTTCTGGAGCCGGAAAAACTACTTTTCTTTCAACTTTGGCAGGGAAAACTGTTGGATGTAGAATTACCGGTTCAATTCTTATAAATGGAAAGAAGGAATCAATCCACTCACACAAGAAAGTAGTTGGCTTTGTTCCGCAGGATGATATTGTTCATGGTAATTTAACGGTTGAGGAGAATCTATGGTTCAGTGCAAGATGCAGGTATCTAATACCACTTGCCCCTATACTATTTTCTTATTAATGTATTGTATTGAATCTCTCAAATTTGTAAATGGTGGCAATGATTGTCAAATTCTTAGAGCTTACAATATAGCAAGTTAAAGTATTGTTTTATGTGAGTACCATTTGAATCTATTTGGATCTTTACACAGTCCCAGCAATGATGCTGTGTGAAAAATAGACAAAACATGAAATATACAATTGGTAGCATATAACCTTATTGCTTTATGTGAGAACCATTTGAATCTATTTTTCTCTTTAAGCATTGTCCCAGAAGAGATGCTGTATGAAAAATAGGCAAAACATGAAGTATACTATTGGTAGCATATACATTCATCTACTACACTATTTCTGGTTCATTCCCAACGCTTCATTTGCTTCTCACCTCCGTCGTGCTTCTTTCTTTGAAGTAGACCAAGATTACCTTTCACCCTCAAAAGAGCTCAGGCGTGGTCAAAATGATACATCAGACAGCAACCTTGATTGTTCCCATGACAAATCTGGGGCATTGTTTCTCAATACAAAGAAGAAAAAACTTTGGCATCATGTTTGGTTCTATACTTAGCTTATTAACCTATATTTTTTGGGATAATAAATCTGTGCACACTTAAGGAACATTATCTTTGATCTGTAGTATCTCAGTGGATTCCTAGATGTTTATCTCATCACCTTACCATATATATTCACTGCTAATTGCTTTCAGTTCAAATTTAATGAAGGTTGTCAAAGGACTTACCAAAGAAAGATAAGGTTCTTATTCTTGAGAGAGTTATTGATTCCTTGGGCTTACAGTCAGTTCGTGGGTCCTTGGTTGGAACAGTGGAGAAGCGAGGCATCTCAGGAGGCCAGAGAAAACGAGTAAATGTTGGGCTAGAGATGGTAATGGAACCTTCGCTCCTGTTTCTGGATGAACCAACATCTGGATTAGATAGTGCATCTTCTCAATTACTTCTTAGAGCACTTCGACGTGAAGCTCTTGAAGGGGTTAACATCTGTATGGTTGTTCACCAACCAAGGTAATAGTTGCTGATAAACTTTGCAGATATGCTTACCAGTATATTTAGTAAAATATTTCTAGATTCACTTATGGAGTGTAAGAAAAAAAGATTAAGCTTTAAGCATTTTGGTTTAAAAAAACATGCACCAATGCCATTTCAGACTCATATATTCCTAATAATTGCAGCTAGGTTTTTGATCATGTTGTCTGATATATGTGCAGTATAGTTGCAATTAAAATGTTAAAGGATCTTATGATTTGATAGAAACCATTTTCTAATTTTAAATAAAACTAGAAGGTAAAGTCAATTACGGAGTATTAACTCTTGTCAGTTTCCTATCTCAGCTACACCTTGTTCAAGATGTTTGATAATTTGGTACTTCTAGCAAAAGGTGGTCTTACAGTCTACCATGGTTCAACGAACAGCGTTGAAGGCTACTTTGCAGGCCTTGGTATCTATGTTCCTGAACGTGTTAATCCTCCAGACTACTTTATAGATGTTTTGGAGGGACTGGTTAGACCAAGCACCAGTTCAAGTGTGAATTATAAAGAGCTTCCTGTCATGTGGATGCTTCATAATGGCTATCCTGTTCCCCAAGATATGCAACAAAATTCTCCTGAAGATGCTATTTTGCCAGCCAAAGTAAGAAGTAATGATCATATCATTTCTGCTGCTGGTGCAAACGACGAACAATCCTTTGCCGGGGAAGTATGGCAAGACATAAGGAGCAAAGTGGAGCAGCGTCATGATATTTTACAACATAATTTCTTGAGGTCAGAGGACCTTTCCAACCGGAGAACTCCAAATGTTTTCTTGCAATACAAGTACTTCCTTGGAAGGTAAATACCATTTAAGAAATCTTTCTTTGGTTTGTAAAACCTTTCATGTTTTTGATTACCATTTCTAAAAAATAACAGCTAAAATGCCTTAAAATGGGGAGTAAGAAAAGGAAAATACTTCCCTGCCTAAATGGACTCTCTGAGTTTTTGGTTTTAATATACCCTTCAATTATTGCATGAATTCCTTCCTGTTATTGAGAAATTACCATGCTGCTTCAGCTTCCTTCTTCAATTGTTGAAATGAGTAAATAGCATGGAGTAATTTCTGGGGAAATAAGTGTAACTAAACAAAAATTGTTGTAAGGTAATTGATTGAGCTGGACATCCGAATTGGAACACCAATCAAATGAATAAAATGATAAGGACTGATTTCCCCAGCTCAATCAATTACCTTACAACAATTTTTGTTTAGTTACACTTATTTCCCCAGAAATTACCGATCAAATGAATAAAATGATAAGGACTGATTGTGGCCACTTTCCAGGAAAAAATCCAAATTTAAGAACATTTGATTCTATTGACCTACCCTACCAAGTAAAATAAGTAACATTTGACTGATTTCCTTTAAGGATTCTTACTAAACCTAAAAAAGTTTACCTGACATATATTGTATCCTAATAGTTTATTGTTTTAAATGATCTTTAGGGTGGGTAAGCAAAGATTGCGAGAAGCAAGAATACAAGCAACAGATTATCTGATTCTTTTAGTTGCTGGGGCCTGCTTGGGTTCATTATCCAAAGTAAAAGATGAAAGTTTTGGTGCACCAGGGTACACATACACAATAATTGCTGTTTGTAAGTTGAAACAAATTTCCATGAGTTAAATGCTAAGTGACTTGACCATAAAAAAACAGTTTAAAACTTTACAAGTGTTTTCTTGCCCCAAGGTCCCCCCACACCCTAGCCGACAGAGCATTTGGGAGGATGTAAATTACGGTAACTCAGTGGCTCAGCAGATAGGGCCAAATGCTGGCGCGGACAAGGGATCTGCCTACTTTGGGCATAATCCCCACACTACCACTAGCGAGTTCCCGACCTTGGTCCCTTGCCCTAAATACTGCCTACTGAACCACTAAGCTAAGCCTGTGTAGGCTTTTCAAGTGTTTTCTTGACTTTTACACTGGGCTTCGTAATCAAAGATAGACTGAATTGTGAATTCTACAATCAGATGGATAGGAGTTACAATATCTTGCAGTGAGCTTATTTAGGCTATTTCTTATAGCTTATGTTTGCCATTTTCAGCTTTGTTGTGCAAAGTTGCGGCTTTGAGGACATTTTCATTAGACAAGTTGCAATATTGGAGAGAAAGTTCTTCTGGGATTAGCAGTCTTGCTCACTTTGTTTCCAAAGATACAATAGATCACTTCAATACAGTAATTAAGCCTGCAGTGTATCTTTCAATGTTTTATTTCTTCTCCAATCCAAGGTCTTCTTTTGCGGATAATTACATTGTCTTACTATGCCTTGTATATTGTGTGACGGGCATTGGTTATGCATTAGCCATCTTTCTTGAACCTGGTCCTTCCCAGCTGGTGAGTACTGATTCACTCTTGAAATATCTAAAATATTACAGTTCAGTTTTTATTTTTATTTTTTTTTATCCCACTCAATCAACTACATATTTTCCCCTTTGTGCAGTGTGCTGTACTGCTTCCCGTTGTTTTGACTCTTGTTGCAACACGCACTGGAAGTGGCAAATTCTTGAAGATGATTTCCGATGTGTGCTACCCAAAATGGGCGCTGGAGGCATTTGTTATTGCAAACGCAGAAAGGTACCTGCTATGCCCTCTTCTATGTGGTAATCATTGTTTAGCCATACTGCTAGGTAGTTGCGCCATAGCTGATAGCACTTGCCAAAAGTAGAAGAAAAATTTATCAATGATCATGTGATTTATCAAATGAAATATTTAAGATTGTGCTAGTTGGCAACTGAGAATGTGCTTTTATGGCTAAACTTACATCTGACAAATGATGTTCTTAATTAACTTCAGATATTATGGTGTTTGGCTCATAACACGCTGTGGTGCGCTCCAGAACTTCGGGTACGATCTTCATGACTGGGGTCGCTGTATAGCCACCCTCATCCTCACGGGTTTCGGCTGTCGCATTATAGCTTTCATTGGCATGTTAATTTTTCAAAAGAAGTGAGTGCGCCATCTGTATACTTGTAATTCTTCATATAGCTATTTTATAGGAATTTATAGGCACACCATAAATTCTTTAGTTCCATTTCTTTTCTAGCATTGGAATAATCTTTTTTCTTTATCTAAAATGTATAGATATATTAGAGTTTACTAACTGACCGAAATTCTTTATTTTGAAAAGTAATACGTAGTATTATTTAATTTTTAATTTGAATTATATAATATAATTTGATAGTTGCTGAATTCTATACATTTTATATTCAATTCAATAGCTTGTGATCCTGGAGTATAATTAGTAGAATATTCATCTGATGTGATCATCTCTAATTATGCGGTTCCAACTGCCAAGTCTAGTCTAGTGAAGATAAAAGTCTTCTCTTAAATGAATATTAAACAGTTTCAATCAGCTATCATCCAACAAAGTGATGTCATCGGGGCCCAAGAGACACAGTAAAGTCAATAGGCAGGCCGACATTCTCAGCCCATTTTTGGGACTCCAAATACATCTGCGAGATCTGACCCGAGACATGGCCCATATCCGGTCTATGGTTCGGGTCATCTTCCACGCAATCTAGTGCAAGGCGTACCAGCTTCTCCGCCACCTCCACCGGGTACGAATCCCTCAGCCGCTTGTCAACCCATCCTCTGACCCCTCCGAAGCTGCCCACCGCCGCTCTCGCCGCCGAGATCACCGAAGTTCTTACATATTCGTCTCTCTCCTCGTCGAACACGTACTTCAAAGACTCCTGTCCCGATACCAACTCTAGCACCACCACCCCGAACGCGTACACGTCGGACTTCTGCGTCACAGCCCCGGAGGACAGAAATTCCGGCGCCATGTACCCTCTCGTACCTTCAAGCTTCAACATTTTACTGCTCGCACGCTTCAACTTCACCATTCCCGACTCGGATTCAACATTTCTCTTCGCGGTCTCACCGCAAAGCTCCGCCATAGCAAAGTGGCAGATTTTCGCGCTCAGCATTGGTTCGATCACTATAATGCTGGAGCCCTTTATATGATTGTGAACAAATTCGTGACCTAAACCCGTATAGTTATGGATGTAATCAATCCCAGAAGCAACATCCGAGACTATCTGAAGTCTCGACATCCAGCTCGAAAGCACGGTGAAATTAGGGTTTCGCGGGTTTCTCAGAGCATCACGAAGATTAACGCCGTGGATAAACTCGTAAACGAAGTAAATATAATCCCCAGAAATGGAGACTCCCTTGAGTGGGATCAAACTCGAGTGGTGGCTCCTGCAGATCACCGCCACCCGATGGATGAGCTCCGGAGTTTCGATCGGACGGCGGAACTTCCTCTGAGTCACGACGACGTTCCGGTCTCGAATCGTACACCGCCACGAGATGGAAGAGGAGGAAGATGAGAAAGGCCTGAGGGAGAAATCGCCCGTGGCGGAGCGGATTTCTGAGAAGTCGAAGATGTTAGGCTGCTCAGGGAGCAGATTCTCCTGGAGACGCGAAAACGGATTTCTCCACCGTGATTCCGAGGATGAGGTGCTTAACTGGGAACCGCCGTCGAAGTTTATAACGAAACTCGAAGTTGTAGCACTGTCGCTCATAATTCGGCCGCCGCTTCTCCATGGATCAACAACTTTTTCTGTTGGCCACGAATTACAAGCCTCCATCCTTGAATTTCCGATTCGTTCGCTTCTAGCCAACGCCTTTCCTGCCGGCGAGGTAGAATCATCTTGAGAGCTCGTAGAAGTCTTCGTCCTAGGAGATGCATCACTTTTCCTTGTGCTCCGGCGGCGGCTTGCCGGCGAGGTTGGGTTTCGTGAGCGGGTCGTAGACGTATCCTTCCTGGACGAAGGATGGACTGCGTCTTTGATCCGCTCCTTAATTTTGGTGATGAAGGAACTCATCATAGTTTTCCGAGACTGTTAATTAGCTCCGACATCGGAATGTAATCGGAATCTGGATAGGTGGCAGCCGGAATTTTCGAGGTTGCAAAGTTGCATTACATGTTTGAATGCTTGACGCCTTGGCAGTCACACACTCATCGTCTTTCTTTCTCAGGAAAATTAGGTATGGAAGCTTTTAGTGCAGTCATTTTCTTTAGCTTGATTTTTTACTTTGACCTTGACCTTAACTTGGAATAAAGAAGTGTTTTCTCACAGAACCATTCTTCTCTTCTTCTGGATCTCTACCCTGTAAATCGTATTCTCCAATCATCTTTTTTTCTTTGGTTGTACCAAAAAAAAAATCACCCTACAAGGTGGAATTAATTGATCTAGAGTCTACAAGGTATAATGTAATATAATTTGTACAAATTTTGTTGGGGTGATTTTTCTCACAATAATTAGAACATGGATCCAAGTTCACCTTGCAAGGTAAATCCGTGTTCAAAATACACAATTTACATTCTGAACATCAATTTACATACTTAATGACTCGGGTTGACTGTAAAAGCAGAGAATAATTTACCTTTGTCTCACAAGTTGATGCATGGACCTAACCTATTTCTGTCCTATTATAATACGGAGTAGCTAACAAAAGAAAAAAGAAAAAAAATTAATCTGCGGGTTTGTATGCATGTGGGACGTATCCACCGGTGATTTGTTCGCAGTAGGCCTCACAGGCGGCCTCACAAGACTCTGGGGTGGCGCTTTCTACCTGCATGCATATTGGCATGCATCCTTCCCCACAAGATGACAATGCATGGCTACTTCTCGAGGATAGTGTCACCACCACCACCACTGCAAACAAGAGCTTCGCCGTGGCTCCGCCGCTTCTCTTCATTGCCATTCCAATATGTAAACGCAAATTAAAGATGAATTGATGAGAGAATAGAGATGGAAACTTAATTTGGATGTCTAGCTATCCCTAGCTAATGATGGATAGGATAGGGTTTCATCAAATTTTATACATGGATGGAGAAGCCTTAGGATAGGAATTTGTTATACTTGAATACTATCATATTTACAAGTGGTTAGTAACGAAAACTTTCCTTGAAATTTTGAGTGGCCCCAATGATTCTTCAATTCCCTTTTCATCTCTAGTATTTCTGGCCCCAATGATTCTTCAATTCCCTTTTCATCTCTAGTATTTCTGAATGATAAGGAAAATTGCAATCACTATCACAAAAATTACACCAGATAAATACGTTCGTGACCTTAACTGAGCAATCAACAATCAGCAAAGAAATAAATTAGTTTAAGTTACATATACATAACTGATATGTTCGAGATAAACACCTGTAACGAATTTGTCCATAGCTGACTAACCATTTATGCAATTTGAAACATTATTTGGATAGTAGAGATCTGGCGGTTTTAGAAACATTATCCACTGTAAAACCATACTTGTTGAAAACATGTGTGTCCGGTCCACTAGCTCCAAATTCATCAATGCCAATCACCACACCTTCATCTCCCACATACTCCCTCCACCCCAACGGCGATCCTGCCTCCACGCTAACGCGTTTTCTCACCGTCGACGGCAGCACCAACTCCTTGTACTCCCTCGCCTGCCGCTCGAAAAGCCTCCAGCACACCAGAGAAACCACTCTCACTCTCCTCCCTTCCTTTCTTAAAACCTCTGCACTTTCTTCACATAAACACAGCTCCGATCCCGTCCCAATCAGTATAATTTCCGGCAATTCTTCCCCGGAATTGTCGCTTATAATGTACCCTCCTTTCTCCACTCCATCTGCCGATGTGCCTAGGAAAGAATGTATTAATCACAAGAGAAGCACAGTACAATATACAAGGTTCATATATATATATATATACTAGCGGTGGTACGCGCGTTGCGCGTAATGCAAGGACCAACGGAGATTTATATATATAATTTTAACACAAAATATATGTTCAAACTTTTTCCATTAAAAAAAAAACATAACATTTTAATATTGACATTATGAGCATAATAGAGTAATAGATCATGATGAAATTATAAGAGAAGATTTATATGTTTCAATTTTTCTCCTTAATTACTTGCGGCCTTTACTACCTTTGCACCCGACATTGCCATATATTAGAGTTTTCCGTTGTGATTATGGTGTCGATCTCAGCCTGGACTAAAGTGTCGGTGGTGGAAATACGAACCTAACTGTACTTAGTATATTTAGAGTTTGCCGTTGTGATTATGCTGTCGAACT
>CM008333.1:26081260-26094100 GCA_002525835.2 Ipomoea batatas | reverse complement strand
TATTTGCTTCCTAAAATAAAAAAATAAAAATAAAGAACACATGTTTACGGAGTAAATAATAGTACATAAAATAATATGAAGAGAACAAAATATTGAAAATAACAAGTTATAACTTAATAATGAATAAAATGGAACGGCCAATCAATATATATATATATATATATATATATTTGAACTTTCCTTTATATATATGAGGATGTCGAAGGTTTACGTAAAAATATGTTCCCAGTTAAAAAATAATGACTGATTTAATCTATCAATTTGGGTATATCAACCGTTGATAGTTGCTAAAAATAAGAAGAAAATGGATGAGTTAATTTATAAATATTACAAATAATAAAATTAACTCGGTATTTTTTCCCACAAAAATATTGATAAATTTTAATTCGCGATTGTGGTGACAAGCTACAGCCAACAGGCTACCAAGTCACCATAATTTTGTGAAATATGACTCAGCCAAGCTCAAAACTTTGACCTAAAAAGATGACCGTATCCTGCCAAACAAAAATAAAATATAAAATGAAATAAGAGGCTTAGATTTTGTCTGATACACCTAATTAAATATTTAGCTTACTTTTAAAATTAAAATTAATTGTGATTGACCATTAATTAAGGTTAAAATATTTTAATAAAATTAGTCGTTGAATAAACTTATGTATATCACTAGGTAATTATGAATTATCAAAATTAAAGAAAAATTTGAATAAAAAACAAAAGAAGTAATACTCCCTAAATTCTGACAGTTAAGAATTACTCTTCATAATGACACAATAATAGTAACTAAAAATAAATAAATGATAATAAACAAATAATATATTCTTATTAAATAATTATTAAAAAAAATAGAGGTTGTTAGCTTGCTCTAAAAAAGTCATATTCACCACCAACCACCATATATTTCTTTAAAGGAATTCTTGACATGGCATTTTAGAGAGGTTAGGTGAAGAGAGAGATAATGAGTTCTCACGAGTTATTGACCCAATTTATAATTTTATATCTCTTCAATTTCTCTCCAATAATTTAGTGTATAAATCTATCTGCCGGTCCCAATCAAAAATTTCTTTTTTAATTGATTGATAATTGATTGATTGATAATTAAAGAGTTTAAGACCAATGGCGTCATAATTAGAATTAAATTTTAGTTTATAAAGGTTGGAGTGAACCATGCCAAAAAGAGTCACAACAAATTTTCGGACATCTTTTACCTTTGTTCGTTCAACAAATTTATACATATAATTATTATATTTACTATTAAAGTGTATTAATAATGTTAAAGATAACATGCCCTTAATTTGATGTTTAAACATACAAAAAATGAATTATTTATCTTTCTTCCCAAAAGATTGAAATCTTCAACCCGACAGAGCAACTGAAATGATGTAAATCATGGAACTCAGGTTGCTCTCACGTTACCACTGGACACTGGTGAGTCTCAATCACTAGTATTTCTTCCTAAACTTCTGTGACTAACTGAGTTGCTCATGCGAACTGAATTATTTATCTTTTCTGATTAGTTTGCGGGTATTACACAAAAACGAAATTTACTCAATCCACACATTTAAATAGTAGCTGTAAATTTTTTGCGGTCACCGACTCACCATTGTTATCCAAAATAAATGATATGTGGATAAGATAAAAGATGACAGAAACTTAAATCAATGTGGCATTATAATTATAGATGATTCCAAGAATATTAATTATTGTATTTATTGAGCTGATTAAATAGTGGATGTGCGCTTGAGATTTGCCTCCTTCTCGTACCTTAAATTCGGTGTAAACTGCTGATTAAATCGTGGATGTGCGTTTGAGATTTGTCTCAATATCGTACCTTAAATTCGGTGTAAACTGTAATGCAACGATGTCGCGTTACGTATGAGCCTAAATGTGATAGGAAGGTTTGACTACGTTGAGTTGGTGGAGAATGGGGGTTGGTGGACGTGCATCCTTCTTCTTAACAATATCCATTTTAATTAATTTATTAATTAAGTCTTTTTACACCCACCCCACTCACTACCTTAAAAAAAAAATAATAATAACTTAATTCACAAAGTGATAAAATAGGAGAAATGCATGAATGACTTATACATATAGCCATAAAATAAGAGAAACCATATTGGAGCCTAACAGGACAACTTGCAATTAGTTTGACCAATCACAAAATCTTGTTCAAATAGCAGTGTAGGGATTTGAATCCCGCTGTTCGCCTTAGGGTCATTGGGAGACCTTAACTGATCAGAGGAGATAAAACCTCTTGTACGCTGAGTGTACGTGCAGGGATGAAAACCTGAAGACTGACAGGACAACTCGCGATGAAAATTCGAACCATGTATCTGCAATTAAACGGTAAGCAATCAGGAGGGAGGCTCGGTTGAATCAGTCTCAAAAATTCACCGACTCAATCGTCAACATTAAAGGCAAAATATCTCTCTTTCTATGCATATACGTAGTACTAATTAACACAAAATGAGGGTTTCAAAATCAGTTCACCTACTCAGAATCCCCAGTGACCAGCGTCATGGACATGGAACATTTGCTCCCAGATATGGGACCATAATCTTGCTCCTACAACTCATTGTCCAATAAAAGTTCTTTTCATAGTATCATCATGTGACCTGTGCACTTAGAAGCTGCAAATATTACCTGAGAAGAAGAAGAAGAAAGATTTTGCTAGCCGTAATACACAAAGAAAAATGTCACTCTATAATTTAGTTGTGAGGACAATTTTGATCAGTAATCTTCACAATTCGAACAGAAAAATAATGTTATAAGCTTGGAGGCTTTACATTCCAATGCCTTCTTTCAAGCCAACCACATCAAAACAGAGTTTTTCTAACTGCTGGATCCCAATAATTCTTGGCCTTTAACTCTTGTCGGGCTTATGTATTCAGCACGTAATCAAGATAAGGATCACAGAATGACGCATACAAAATCAGATGCAAAGGAAACAGTTTTGTACCAAATCAAGACCAAAAAAAATGATGCATACAAAAGCAGAAGCAAAGGATCACAAGTGATGCATACAAAATCAGAGGAGATGGAAATGGTTTTGTACCAGATCAAGACCGGACTTGTTGCTGCATAAAACGAAGATTCCCCACTGCATCCAATTACCGTCATAGATGATATTAACCTTCACTTCACTAGAAAGATTGAGAGGTATTGGTTATACTATGCACGTCTTACTTTTGGCCTTTCCTGTTTAGCAATCCCTGAGCTTATTCATCAGCCTCTTGTACCAAAGATAACATCAACACTCAACAGACATTTAGCATATAAGAACCTAAATAACTGTTGGAAGTGAAATCGTAGCATTGTCTCCATCGAAGATAATTGTTGCTAACTCGGGATCAACATTTTGCTTTTTTGAGTTCGTCCATGAACCTGTTATAAGTAAAAATATCTGGTATAAACCCATTATCCAACATCTCATCCACTAGAATTTCTCCCTCTTTCCTTTTACCCTCCCTGGTAAACCCAGATATCAAAATACTATATGTCATGGCATCAGGCTGCAATCCCTTACTAGAACCCAACATCCTCAACTTATTCGCTTCCACGCTTTTCCCAGCATTACACATATCACTGAGCAGACAATTAAAGGTCACGCCATCAGGAACTATACATTCGCGTAGCATATCTCCTAGAAGTTTAGACGCTTCTTCAATCCGTCTCGCCTTTCTCAAGCCTTCAATCAAGGTTGTACAAGCAATTAGACTTGGAGTGTTCCCCTTCCTCCATAACTCATTAACCAACTCCATTGCTCTCCCCATATTACCTTCACCACACAGCCTCTCAACTACAGCAAAGTAATCGAACTCGCCTGGCATTACTCCTTTCCTCGAAAAATCGACCAACAAATCACAAGCTTTGTTGATCATCCCCTTTCTACAAAGCCCATCCACCAAAATCTCACAACTCACACTTGACATCTCATGCCCCAATTCAATCATCTCATAAGCCATCCCAATCCCCTCCTCAATCTTCCCTTCCCAAAGAAACCTCTTAATCAAAGTGTTAAAGCTAACCACATTTGGCACACAACCATAGTTTTTCATCTCCTTGAACATCTGCAATGCTAAACCTAACTGAGAATTTCTACAATGGCCACTAATCAAGGTATTGAAAGTAATAAGATCAGGCTTGATTCGATCCTTAATCATTCTATCATAAAACTCAAGAGCCCTATCGTAATGCCTAAATTTAAGAAATCCATGAATCATAATATTATACAGAGCTACCTCGGGCTTTCCATCAATCAAGCGCTTCATAGTATCAAATGCAAGCAGTGCATCGTCGAATCTACCGGATTTGCAGTAGGCGTTGATAGCAAAACGGAAAATCGGTTCAGTTCTAGGGCAAGAGAAGATACCGTCGGCGCAGGGGCAGGGATTGGCGGCGATGAATTGGAGGAGCGATGAGAGCGAGTCGAGGCGGTGCGAGACGGCGAGCGTCCGGGCCATCCATTCGAGAGTTGAGTGGTCGTGGCGGAAGGAGTCGACGGAGGCGGCATGGCGGAAGAGGTGGAAGTCGAGGTGGGTTAGGGTTGGGTGATAATGGATGTGCTTTTTGATGAAGGAGAGGAGATCTTTGGGTGTGAATGAAGGCTTTAAGTGGGTCTTCACGAGGCGGGTAAGCTGCGTTTGCGTGGCCGGAGACAGAGCGCCGACGGCAGTGTCGAGAACCGATAGCTGAAGAACAGACGGCGGAGTTGGGCTGTGAACGGCGGCGGATTTCTGTACATGTTTTGGGAGTTTCCGGTAAGCCATTGTTTCACTCTTCGGGTTCAGATTTTAAATGCTCCCACTTTATATTCACAGTCCCAAATAAATTCTCAATCCCCGTTTTCTGCAAATATTTTGTCTGTTTCTTTGCTTTGAAATAGCTCCTCTCTCAAGTATCGGGCCCGATAGTTCAATAAGTTCAATCCAACAACTAATTCAATATGATGGCCCAAAGTTGTGTGGCCCAAGGAATTCAAGAACACAAGTGCTTTGAAATTTGATACCGTCCAAGAATAATTTTGTTTATGAGTTAATTTCAGAAATGGTCTTTCGACTATTGACTTTTACTAGTTTCTGAAATTAACCTTTAGTTTATAGATAAAGGTTATAGTAATGGTGAGATATATATATTTGGCCTATTCAAATTTAAAAAATTAAAAAATATTTTTTTAAAAAAATAAATTTAGAATCTTATTTATAATCCATACAAGTGATCAACAAACCTAACTAAAATTGCTCCACTGACTAAATTGCACACGACAATTTGATTTTAACTTAGTCCGAAAAATGAAAGAATAGGGCCCATGCATGTAGCATGCATGCACGTAAACTTTTAATAATTATCACAAAAGGTATCGTGCAAAAAGCTGCTTTGCATTCGTATCTATCACTTTTGGGTTTATCTTTTTTGGGGTCACGCCCTTATCCCATCTCTATCTCATTCATTATAATAATACATAATTATTTAACCTATCTGACATTGTTAATCGCTTAGCAAACATTGTGTAATCGCTCCCTAAACCCTATCTCTTTCATTTATGAAAATTTTTATAAAGTAGGCATATTTTGGATAAAATTCATTTTGTAATTTTAAAAACCGAATGTCATAGACGGCTGAAAGTTGAACTTGGCACTAATTCCATTCTCTAACTTGAAACTCTATCCCTGCCCAGTTTTTTTGTTTTATTTTTTCCTAGTAATGAATATACGAATATGCTTCCATGTGACATCTCGACATTCATCATCCTACAATTCTTGTAACTTTGTAATTAGTTTTCTTGAAACCCTCATACGATCAAAGTGTACATTATTAGAGTGAATCAATATCAATCTTCTCAAAAGGTATCATATTTGATGCGATTATATTCAAGATTTCTAAAAGAACATTATATGGGAACAAAGAGCTGTTTGTAGTTGACTTGCATCAGAAAGGATGGCAGGTGTAGTCTTGTATAGGAGCTATTAATAAAGGGAATCTTATTCTATCCATCCCCTTTAGAACTCTCATCATCTACCTCATGATTCTTTCTTGGATAATATATGGATCCTTATTTTTCACAATAACGTTAATTTGGTTATTACCTGGTGTTCCTTTATGGGGGAGAGGAATATATATATAAATGTATTTTTGCAGATTTCAAGAAACAGAGCTTTTTCTTTTTATGAAAGGTTGTCTTGTAGCAAGTGGTGGAACACACAACTCAGCTCCCACTGCAATTTTTTATGGTTGAAGAATAATATTTTGTGATATTTAAAGTCAGCTCGTCGATCTTGGAATCGTAGCTGTCAGTGTGGGTTTGTGGCGACATGTAGAATCATTTCCGCATACATTCTACAGAATCTACTCTACTTTATTATTCCCATTAATATTCATTTTAATTTGAATTACGAAAAAACTTGTAATCACTATAAAAGTATAGGAGTATTATGGCCAAATCTCAGTGATAAGTGTTGAGTCTTAATCTCATTATCTTTCATTTGAAAAGTCGTGTCAGTAAATCACAAAATTATTGATAAAAAAAAAATAAAAAAAATCTACTTATTAATTAGACTTAAAAAAAACACCAATCAAATATTGTAATCATAAAAGAAGGTAGCATTACTCATTACATAATAAAATAATAAATAAAGCTAAGGAAATCTATACACGATATGGTTTATTATTTTAAAATAATTTTAAATAAAAAAGTGCATGTACACTACTTGTACAGCTTGTCCACAGAATACAAAGGATAGGATGATAAAACTTAAAAGTCAGCACTACACGTCGAGTTCAATGTAATTGATCCATAGTGGACTATAAAATTTTCGGCGGTATGTCATATAAGACCATTGTTATCATAAATTACTGTATCATTTTTAAAAGCGGATTATATATACTGTTATATTATTATTATTTTACAATCATTTAATCTCTATTTTCTGACATAAAAATATTTAAAAATGACATAAGAAAATATCTTTAATAGAGTTCTTTTTTGAGTACCTTTTAATTGAGTTTGTCACGCAAAATTTTATTAGTACAATTCACTTTCTTTGTGTGATTTACATGTTATTATACAAAAAATACAATTTATTTAATATATTTTTTAAAATAATGTTTCGAGTTAAACTTAGTTGTCCAAAGAAATGAGGGAAGGAGTTTTCAAATAAATCCGAATGCCGGTCCATAGTTCCGTTTTTTCATAATCTGATATTGAAAATTAAGTTGCGTATAATATATTGTTTGTGCATTCCTTAATCATGTGCCTGCCGGAGTTTTGACTTTTGACCAAACAAAACAAATGTAGCCATGTAGGATGCTAGGACTTAGGAGCACGTTGAAATGTTGCATGCAACAATTCAATAGTGGACCAGCTAGTTTTGCTTTTGCAATGTAGGCGGTTAGTTTTGTACAATCTGGGGCTCGTTTGATTCGCGAAAAATATTTTAAGAGGAATGAATTGAAATTTGATAGAAAAGTAATTACTAGGGAAATGAATTTCATTATTTGGTTGGTAGAAAAACAATTACTGAGAATATCAATTTCATTGTTTGGTTGGATTTGAAATTGTAATGAATAATGAGTATAAAGACATGTATCGTTGGATCATGGTTTACCATGTATATTGTAGATTCTAGTCTAGATTATGCGCATACAATTAATATAGTATGTACTTTTAGTTCACAGATTATATGTGTACATTAAGTTGTAATTGAATGTACTAGTTCGCCGATTATATATGTACATTCAGTTATAATTGAATATACATAATCTGTTGATTAAATGTACATAATAACTTAATGTAAACAATCCATTAACTAAAAAAGTACATAATACGTTAACTTTAATTTACAGAAAAAGTCATACTTGCTAAGATGAATCTTGCCTTGTAATCATTATCAGTAAAAGGACTACAATAAGATAAATCAACATTAATTGTTCACAGTTGATCGACTCAAATAAAAAAGATCAATAAATAATTTTCATGAAGTGTTATACTTGAAATCATGGTCTATAATACTTAGATAAACTCTGGTCCAATGGATGAGAGAGAAGATGGTCAAATATTTCGGTCTTGCAATTGCATTTGCATTTGCATACGCCCCTAATTGGAGAAATGTCAAAAATTGAGAAGACAGCTGCCAAATCTTTGACTGCATGGCATATTGGCATTTGGAGATCGGTCTTCATTTCTTATGTCATGCTTGAGCTGTACACTACTTCAATAATGATGACCGCCATATATGTCAATAACTTTCTTTCAATTCATGTGTTCTATTAGTTTTTTCTTTCGATTTGGAAACGAAGAGTAAAAGAATAAATTGGTAAATTGTATTACTCCGTGTATTTGATTACTTTTGTTCGAGGTGATTCCTTTTTCTTTTTTTAATCTTAAAACAAAATTTATGTTGATAAATAAATGAGTGAAACATAATTTAAGTTCAAGAATTTAATTATTATTAACACATTAATCGAATTTGTCACACATTTTTATCAATATTTTCATAGTCTAATTTCTTCAAGTAATGATTTAGGTTTATGTAATAAAATAGGAAAATTTTCTTGTAAAACTACTAGGTGCGTAGTCGTAGCCCGTAGGTGGTACGCCGTCATTTTCAATGTGCCAGCATGAATGACGAAACTATTGCAGGTTATGATGTGCACGTGTGGGGGATCGGACTACTAATCAGATCATGTGAGCAACTTACAACATTAAAATACTAGGTAAATGCCCCTGTACTATTTTGACCCTTTTGTTTTGACTAAACCAAATCACAATGTTCAATTCATGCCCAATAATTCGCTGCCTAATTAACGCTGTTAAATAAATAAATAAAAAGTGTTTAAAACTTAAATCATGATTAACGTCCATGTATTAAGACTCATATTATACTATGCAAGCATTATTGACAGTTTGCCAACTAGCCATGGAACATACTGTAAAAATGCGAATTGAATATTAATGTGGGGGAATAAAAATAAAATCTGTATTTTAGGGGTTCTAGAATCTGAGGATCCGGAGGATTATGGCCTAATCCACCTTGAACCATTCAAAAACATTATTAAGTTAATGGCCACGTACTGAGGCCAGTGTTGACGAGGTTGTTCTAATCCATTATATTTTATGTATTCCCATAAAAAGATTAATTAATTACTCCATAATTTCATATATACAACTACAAGAGGGTGGGGAGCCAGACACTTATACAAACATGGAATCCATGCCAACTGGAAGCATTATGGCCTGCTTGGTAAATACAATATATTCTCTTTATTTTTTTTTATAACTCTAAGTATTCTGATCTTACAAAGAGTCTAACATAATTATATCGAACTTTGGGATCTCTTTCTTTAAATCGTTCGTTGTAACTCAATGCGCTATTCCACTGTCGTTGGTGATACTCGATCCATGATCTTTCTTTCTAAATTTTACTATACTCCTACGATCAATTGAGTTGTCATACCAGCATCGTAAATATAATATTAAATTTATGGATGGAAGAACTTTTTTAGTGGATTAGTTAGCAATGAGGGCATTGTTATACCACATCAGCATATAAAAGTGCATGTCATGATTGTTAATATTGTAAAAGAATCAAAGTTTATATATAATATTCAAAAAAAAAAAAAAAGTGATGCAATATTTTTACCTCCCATACATTCTTAATTGTTATAAAATGAAAAGGTTAAATCAAGTGGAAAAGAATATATTGAGCTGTTTTCCATGAAATAAAATGTCAATAATTTACTAAATAGTGTTGGGGGTATTGGATCATCAAGTGGCAAAAAATTAAGTCGTTTACTCAATAATGGTTTTTTTTTTTGATAATAATAATAAACCTTCATTAATAAACATTAGAAACAAATACAAGGTTCAATGGAATGCAAAACCATTCCATACAATCAGACATAGAACTAAATTTTCTAGCTAAGCTAATAAAATTTAGATTCGCAGATTGTGTTACAAGAGAGTTTTGATCCTCATAGGATCTTAAAACTTTTGTCGAGTGATTGATGGCCTTGCAGAATGTGTACAAGTCGACCTCTGGATGGAACAACTTGCAAACCCCCTGAGTCTTTTTATTCTCACTGAAGTCTATTGACATTTTCCCCAACTGAAGGTACATAACCAGCCTTGTGTCTTTGGCCGGTTCATCAGTGGGTATCTTCCCGACTGAACTGATGTTCATGAGGGGTATATCTATGTCGTCTACTTCGATCAGGATGAGTATCACACGAACCATGACCATATATTTCTTTGAAGCCCTTCAAAACGAACCTCGTACAAAACGAGAAGAAAAACAATAATGGGTTAGATGTATAGAATGCGTGATATGCATAGTTATTTATAGAATTATTGTATATCTAAATCATGTATTTTATTTTTATTTTTGTAAACTAGATATTTCGGGTATTTCTTTTTCCCGCGACGCACCAGAGTTGACCCAAAAAGAATTGTTACTTGTGGAAATCAAACTTGAGTTATCCCGAATTCTTCTATACAAAGAAGCTCATTTGTCACTTAAACCACCATTTTGGATTAACTAACTTGTATTATGAATATCTAATTATTAATGCACTTCTTATTCTTATTTTGAAAAATAGTCCGTGTCACAAATCACAATAACAAATTGTAAGCCAGTTGGCATGACATCACTTTTAACTTTAGTTGGTTCGACGACGTTTCAATAATTTTAGACATTTATGACGGTTTAGCCCACCAATGTCACAAAACATAAGTCGGCTAGTTTAGCTACTACAAATCAAGTTGAAGCTTATGATCAACTCATTTCTCGACCAATATTAGTCTCGAATCGATCCATTAAAAAGAAAAACTAACTTTGGATATACGAATTTGGACCAATTAAACTTTTGAGTAACCATAACAATACGTAATCACTATTAAATAGTATGTAAGGGTAAATTCCACATTATGACTCTAAGTGATGAAAAGTTATAAAGGTGTAAGTTTAATCTATCGAAACGAGTCGGTGGGACGGATCCACCAAAACCAGCCTAAGTTATTATAGTTGTATACTTGTATGGTTCAAATAAACCAGAATCGAATTTAAAACATTGTGATAAGAACTTGAATAGATGATTAGCTTGCCCTCCCACCAGTTAAACTGTATTATACTTGCATTGAATTGCCATTTTCTTCATTAAGCCCTATGAATAAAGTCCCTCACAGTAGACCCAAACGCCCGACATTCCAGCAATCTTCCATAGACACGTTTAAAACTACAGCAACTTGAGGAAACATTTTTTAAAATAAATTCTGAAGCTGCCCAACATGCCATGATTCCTCATCTCCTTTTCTTCCTGCCCATCTCATTTTCAATCCTTCATGGCCGCCACAGAACGACAGCAACCTAACCAGTAACGACCGCTCCGCTCGCCCTCTACGACCACTCTTCTTCCTTCTTAAACTCTCTCACCATTCCCTTCCCATTTCCGTGACATTATTTTCTCTTTTCCTCTCCCTCCTCTCTCTTGATTTTCGCGCCCCACTTTCTGATTCTCTGTAGAGCCACTGCATATCATTGTATCGAAGAAAAAAAATATATTGTGAAATATAAGAAAAGAGAAGCTTTTTTCTTGAAAAGATTAAGTCTTTTGAGTACCCGTTTCAAAGAAAAGAGCTTTTTTGTTGAATCTTCGAGGCTTTACGGAATGGGTAGCAAATGGAGGAAAGCAAAGCTGGCTATTGGGTTGAATCTCTGTACCTATGTTCCAAGTATTCACGATGATGATGATAACGATGACAAGGGCTCCTTGTCCTCCACCAAGGCGGCGCCGCCGTCCTCCAAGCACTCCGGCGGCGCCCTCCCCTCTCCTGTTACTCCCGGTTCGCATGGGTTGAAGCTTTCTAAAAGCTTGAGTAGATCTTCCAAGGTTGTCTCTTGAGCTATGTTTTTTTTTTTTTTTAATAATGTTTTCTGGGTGGTGATGAATGTTTAGTTGCTGAAATTGAAGAAAAATTCGAGTTTGTTTATGGTGAAAGTGCTAAAAATGGGAATTTTGACATTTTTAAAAAAAAAAAATTAGCAAATATTTAAATTTATTTGATAAGCAAGAAAATGTGGGGAAGTGATAGAATGGGTGAAGATTTGAATGTTTTGTGGAAGGAAATTGGTAACAAATGGTGATTTTTTAAAAATCCAATATTGTACTTTTAATCTAATTTCTGCAGTAATTAATAACTTGGGCTGATCTTCTGAGGTTAATAATTCTGATATTCTTTCAAACAGATATGCTTAAGCACTTGAAATCAGTATCTGCTTCCCCATTTCTAATATTTACTGCAAAACAGAAGGAATTGTTTTGTATTTCCTTAGCTTACCCCTGGCCTTGTTATCCTAGCTGCAAAGGACCACAACCATAACTGAAAGGGTTAAACCACGAAGGCCAATAGGTTGTTCCCCGGGAGGAACTTATAACCTTGTGGTTACCTGCCAACAAACTGACCAACTTGTCTGGGTTGCCCACTCTAAGTATTATATAATTCACCATTATTAAGCAATCTGCACTATTAGTTTGCATTCATATCCTAAAGTTAAAGGTGTGCTTCTTTTATCTCATTCATATGTTGTTTTCTAGTTGTGTTTTATATTATGTAAGGGCCGGCCTGCATTAACTTAAGAATTTAAGAAAAAAAGAACAACTTTTTTCATTCTATGGCCTGCATTATTTAAGAATCATTTTTGGTATGTACCTGTGGAGTTAAGAATAAGATGTCTTGGTCAAAGTTTTAGTTCTCTTGTTCCTGTCTTGTAATGGTTAGACTTTTCTCTTGGTTTCAGCATTATATTTATTTTTAAGGCAACATTTAAAAAAAAAAAAACTTGTCTTTTT
>CM008333.1:26033107-26044629 GCA_002525835.2 Ipomoea batatas | reverse complement strand
GTGCCATCAAAGTCGGGGGACCTCCAGTGGTATTTACTCTACATTATTACTACCTTATTCTTTCCCTACCAAATTGCAATTCTTTTTCTTCCTAATTTTTTCCTCCCAACCAAACATCCCATAAAGGTATTTACAATGAATGCTTGTATTTGTGGGGTCAACGAACTTAGATATCAATATTTAATATTGAGTTAATTTTATTTTTGGTTATAGATTTATGGGTGCAAGTACACTTTTAATCATTTTATGGGAGAACATTTTTTATTGGTCATACTATTATTGTGATATGACCATTTTTGATTCTCTGTCAACAAATATGTTTAACTGATGTTAAATATGAAGACGCATGTTCTCTCTTAAAAATGTTCATATATTATATATATAGATTTAAGTTCAAATGAGAACCTTTGCTAACTTAAGAACTTGTGGACTAATTTGGATTGTCCTTTTAATCTAATGGTTGAGATTTTTTTTTAGTAACGATTTGTGCTGCTTTAAAAGGAGAGCAAATGTGTATTTTTCCATCATGTTTCTTTATATGCAATGTGTCTTATGTTAAATTTTCTACTGCGTGGTTGTAATTTCCTCAGGCAAATCTAAACTATGTAGGTGATTTGATCGCTGCTCCATTTTCTCAAAACTGGTTTCAAGATATTGGGGCTACACATTATGCCACTCTAGATTCCTCTTCTTTGCTACAAGTAGAAACCTATATGGGCAACAAGACTGTTCAAGTCAGTAATGCTATACGTTTGAATATTTTTGGTTTTGGAAACACTTCTATTTCTATATCCTCTACCTTGCGTTCCCTTTAGTTACAAAATGTTTTTCATGTTCCCTATCTCACCAATTCTCTCTTGTCCGTCAAACGTTTTTCCACTGACAATAATATTTTCTTTGAGTTTCATCCATCCTTTTTTGTTGTGAAAGACATCACCACCAATCAAATTCTACTTAGAGGAGAGAGCTCAAGGGGATTATACAAACTTCTGGTACAAAATCCCAGTGCACTTGTCACATCCAAAAGGTCATTAGTAGTTTGGCACAATCGTCTTGGTCATCCCCACTCTAGAGCCCTACATAGAATTTGATGTCATTATCTAGTGCCAAAGTCATCAAGTGATAGTAGTACTTCTCTTTGTTCTACCTGTCAACTAGGGAAATCCTCATTATTTCCTCAAGAATAACTCACAACATCTTGTTCTTTTGTTTTAGATTTAATTTACACTGATATTTGGGGCTCATCCATAGTTTTATAGAATAAAGGACATCGTTATTTCATTGTATTTGTTGATGATTACTCCATGTATACTTGGTTGTTTCCAATGAAACTATAGACATACATTTTTGCAATTTTTAATTAATTTATGGCACTGGTTGAGCATATCATTTTTACAAAAATAAAAACCATTCAATCTGATCTATGTGGAAACTACAAAAAGCTTGGAAAACTCTTTGCATGTCTTGGAATAAACCATCGTCAGTCTTGTGTCTATATCCATGAGCAAAACGGACGTGTCGAAAGACGTTACAGACACATTGTTGAAACTAGTCTAACCTTACTTGCTCAAGCCTCAGTTCCTATAAAGTTTTAGTCCTATGCCTACGAAACAACATTTTCTCTAATTAACCGAATGCCCTCTGCAACCTTAAAAAATCTTCGTCCCTACAGTCAATACAAAATAGAGTATCGCTCAACTCTGTCTATCTTCTTTTGTTAACCAGAGTCTTTTAGAGGATATCGTTGCTTGAATCTAAATACTAGAAAAATTCTTACCATTCGCCATGTTTGATTTGATGAGTGTGTTTTCCCTTTTGCAGCTAAAATTCCTCCACAGGTTTCCACTACGACTCAAGATGCAAAACCATGTGTTGCCGTCAATATACCAAGTGAACTGAAGTGCTAGAATTTCAACATACCCATGTCGTCGGCGTGTCGTAGCTATATCGACATTCTAGTGAGTGACATGGCCGCGACACGGTTCCGACACGGGTGTGTTACAGTGAATCCAAGCGTTGCAACTTTTGACATGGGCGTGTTGCCGCCATGTCTGGAGTAGGGGTGGGTATGCCAGGCCCCTTCATAGGGGTCTACGGCCTGGCCTACTTAAGGCCTAGCCTATTTAATAAAAAGGCCAGGCCTAGGCCTAATTAGAAGCCTATTTAGTTAAATAGGCCTAGACCTATATTTAAAAGCCTAGCCTACAAGCCCGCAGGCCTAGCCTATTTATATATATTATAATATTTATATTTAATATTTAATTATTATATATTACATTTTATATCTAATATATTTATATATATATAATTTAACCCCACCATATATATATATATATATATATATATATATATATATATATATATATAACCTACAACCCTAATTCCCAATACCCAAATCCCAAATACGACTTACTAATTAGTAAACAGTGTTAGATATTACTAGTTACTATTGCTATTATGCTAAATTGCTAATAATTAGTATTACTAAGCAATAATTCTGCTAGTCGTTTAGTGTTTACAATTTACTAGCAATGAGTAAAGTAGTAATACTAATGTAATATGAGCCTACTAGTAATTGATTGCAGGATTTATAGATTTGTAGTAATACTAGTAATTAGTAAACAATACATTGTTGAATTTTGTATTACGAACTTTTACTTATTAAACTTGTGATGTTGGATATTGTATTATGAAATATGAACTTATGATTTTGTCATTCATTATGAAATATGAACTTAGGTATTTTTTGTAAATTTTTTACAGGTATACTTTAAAAGGCTTTAAAATGTAGTCTTTAAATAGATTCAATGCCTATTTAAATAGGCTCAAAGCCTATTTAGGATATATTTTGAAGCCTTTTTAAAGGCCTATATGTTAAATAGGCCTTTAAAAAGGCTTCAGGCCAGGCCAGGCCTACTGTAGGCTCAGGCTTGAGCCTAAAAAAATGCCTACATACAGGCTCAGGCCCAAGCCCAGGTTTTAGATTTCCATAGCAGGCCCAGGCCTAATTTTCTAAAGCCCGGCTCGGCCTAGCCTATTTCCACCCCTAGTCTGGAGTCATACTTCCAGTAAGGGACATGGCCCCAACACGCTCCTGACACACCCGTGTCATCAGAACCTCCACACCTTCGAGCAATTCTGCTCCCTATCCTTCTCTAAGAGACCCTTCTAGACCCAAGCGCCCTCATCGCACACATCCTATGATTTTAAGGCACATGGCTTATGATTTCACAGGTAACAAAGCCTTAATTGCATGTATTGATGACTAAGAACCCACATGCCACTCCTAATATGTGAAAAACCCTGAATAGAGAACTGCGATGGGTGAAAAATTTAATGCACTGCTGCACAACAACACTTGGAGGCTGGTTTCACATGAAAACAATATGAATTTCAATGGATGCAAATGGGTTTTACCAAATCAAAAGGAGAATTGATAGTACCATTGAATGATGCAAAGCCAGACTTGTTGCGAAAGGGTTCAATCAGGTTGAAATAGAAGATTACTTTGACACTTGTAGTCTTGTTGCCAAACCAACTTCAATAAGACTTCTCTTATTTCTTACTAAGACAAATGATTGGTCTATCAAACAGTTTGATGTTCACAATGCTTTTCTCAATTGCTGCTTGAGTGAAAATGTCTAGGATATATTGACAACAATTTTCCCACTCATTTCTATATGCTCCAAAGGTCTCTTTGTGGTTTAAACCAAGCACCACGTGCATGGTTGAAGCGTCTTCAAGATTGCCTACTCTCAATTGGTTTCAAGGCATCGAAAACTGATGTGTCACTAATTATTTATTCCACTGCAAATACTTACATTTATCTCATTGTTTATGTTGATGACATACTAATCATGAGCAACAACACTAGTTTCTCGACTTCAGTAACAAGCAATCTAGCTAACACTTTAAAATCTAGGATATGGGATCTCTAAGCTTTTTCTTGGGGATTGAGATAGTACATAGCAAGGGGGTGCTTCTTCTAACACAATAGAGGTACATGTTAGAGATACTCAAAAGATCTAGAATGGAACACTACAAGTCAATTTCCACACCAATTTCAGTCAACAACAAGCTAAGTGCATCAGACTCATCTCAACCGTATGATAAGCCAACATAGTACTGCAACATAGTTGGATCACTCTAATATCTCACCATCACTCGTTCAGATATCTCCTTTGCCGTCAACAAACTTTGTCAATTTATGTAGTCTCAAACCAATGATCAATAGATTTCCCTAAACCATGTTCTAAGTTATGTCAAAGCAACTCTAGACTATGAACTTCGCCTTATGAAATCAAATTTAGACGATGTTCATGCATTCCCGGACTCGGATTAGGCCGGTTGTCCTAATGACCGAATTTGCTGTCTTTTTTGGTAAGAATCTAATTTTAAGGGTTTGCCGCAAACAAAAGACAATTGTTATATCCTCAACAAAAGTAGAATATACAAAGTTATTGCTCATGTCTCAGTGAAAGTTACAAGGTTAGTTGCTTTAATTAAAGAGTTTGGTCTTACTGTGTAAAAACTGCCAAAACTTTGGTGTGACAATCTTATGCCACCTATTTGTGTGAAAATCTTGTGTTTCATGAAAGAACTAAACATGTTGAAATTGACTAAAATTTTGTTTGTCACAAAGTGACATCAAAAGAAATACAAGTGAACTTCATCTCTACAAAAGACCTGCTAGCCGACATCTTCACCAATCCACTAACCACAACAAGATTCATTGATTAAAGGGACAAGCTCAATGTTCTTTCTAGAGAACCTCAAGCTTGAGAGGGTGTATTAGGACTCTGTACTCTAGGCACACTAGAATTCATTCTCCTCATCCATATATTATTAGGAATATAACCATTTGTCCATTTACCATTCCTATCCTGACTGAGACTATTTATATCCATATAGATAGTCCCTTTCATGTGATTGTACGTATAATTCAGGGGTACTCAATAATAATTTATTCTTTCAGAATTATTATTCTCCTTAGGTTTATTTTTCTCATCGTTACAAGAAAATTATATTTAAGAAAGAACTATTTTGAACATATTCTTATCGTGAATGGAAGGTAGTACAATTGAATGGAAGGTAAAAATGCTATAAGTTTATGATGTGAAATACTATATTATGTTCTTCGTTTGATCTAATTGTCAATGACATTAGGGAAATAGCTAGAGATTTTTCTAATCTCAGCTTTCATTTTGTTAAACGGTCCGCGAACAAGGTTGCCCACGAGTTAGCTCGGGAAGCCATGTTCAAGTCTGACTGTGTGGACTGCTTTTCGGTTCCTTTCCCTTGTATTGCTCATGTTTTAGAGCTTGACTCTTATTAATATATTGTGTTGTTTCTTTCAAAAAAAAAAAAAAAACGATTAAGAGTATATTGTCTGCCAAAGACTTTATAGTCTAGTGACACCTGATTTACACTTTTACATGAAAAGAAGTAAGTTTGAGCCTCATTGAAAGCGAATATCACTTTGTAACATAGTCAGTAGCCAATTAATAATTTTTTAAATAGGTATTCACAATTTTTAGAAGTGTTTGAAATTGCCTAAAAATATTATTAACGTTGGAAAATAGCTAATCTTCATACAATCGGCATCTTTGAATAATCGTGAATAACTAATTTGCGTGAAAATTAAGTAATATGTTAGAAAAATTGGCTGAAAATGACATTAAATTAGTCATTTTGTGGTATAATTCTAGTATGAGTCACTTTCAATTTGAGTCTTGAATCTTTTATAAACTCAAAAGGAATAATGAGTGTATAAAAAAAATTTAGAGTTAATATCCAATTTGATCCCTTAACTAATAACTATTAAGTATTGCTTAATTAATTAGATGTAGATTTTGAAAAGAGTTTATTACCGAAATGGTCACTCAACTATTGAGAAATTATCAATTTGGTCATCAACAATTTTCTTGCCCAGTTAAGTCCTCAAACTTTGAAAAATTTAACCATTTTGGTCCTCCGTTTGTTTTGGTGTTAAACAACCGTTAAATCGGGACCAAATTGATAATTTTACTATAGTCAAGGGACCATTTCAGTAATTAATTTTTGACTGAAATGGTCCCTTGACTATAATGAAATTACCAATTTGGTCCAGATTTAATAGATATCAAACGGTAAAATAAACGGAGGACCAAATTGGTTAAATATTTCAAAGTTTGAGGACTTAATTGGGCAAAATAAATTGTCGAGGACCAAATTAATAATTTAGCAATAGTCAAGGGACCATTTCGGTAATAAACTATTTTGAAAATATCCAATTTAGTTCTTTGACTTGATAACCCAAATTGAGTACGATTTTACAAGTCAAAGAACTAAATTGTGTATTTTCAAAGTCTGGGACTATATTAAGTACTCCCTCCGTCCCATTTTACCTGTCCTATTTACTATTAATTGGTCAAACCAACTCTTTTTTCATTGCTTATTTTCTTTAGTAATTTTTTTTATTATTTTTAAATTTAATTTTTTGTGTTTAATAGTACTTTTGATGTAGTTTCTAAATATATAAATTTCATATATTAATACTAAACTTAATATTATGAAAAATTGGATTAAAAATAACTTCAGTCAAGCCTCGTTAAACGAACCAGACAACCAAAATGGGACGGAGGGAGTAATACTTAATAGTCGAAGGATCAAAATGAATATTAACTCAAAAATTAATTTTTAAGCATACATATTTAAGTCGGAAAAATAGATCGGACTCGGTAAATTTTGTAATAGATTACTAGTCTTTCTCCCATATTAAAAAAAAAAAAGAAGTTTGCTAAAAATTATTATTACTTTCAAATACTAGTGAAAACTCCCACATAATCAACACAAACATACACATGAATAACTAACAAACACATGTTATGCCACATAAATTTCCACAAACTAGTAAAGAAACAAACACGAGACTGATGAGATAGATAATACATACACCTCCGATCCGANCGACCTGTTGAGCATATAATATAATATAAACATAAATGTGCAATCCAATTATCAGCTTAGGCTTTTAGTTGAGATGAAACACATGCTTCAATTCTACCTGCGGCGAGGAGACCACGATTGTGGAGACCAGGCCGAGCTGTAAGTGCATCAGGGGTCCGTGTTTTGCGGCCAGGTTTGTTAGGATGCGGTGAGTATGTGAGCCGAGGAGTTGATGCATGTTCCCTATTGCAGGGAGCTTTGTTGGCCCAGGTGGCAGGGTTTTCTGGGTTCCTGATGAATTCTGGGGTTTCAGGAGTTTTGCTAGCGAATACAGAAAGAGAAAACCGCAGATGACAACATAGATGAGGAATTCCATCGTCGGATTGTGGTTTCTTGCTAGCTTTCTCAGTCCAAATGGATGAAATTAAAGGTTTATGGTGTTTCTGTTGTAGTTTATGATAAGGATATGAGTGTACAAATTACAATTTTCTTCCTCCGTTTGGAGTTACTAAGATGGGCATGTGTCATAGTCCGAGCCACTTAGATTTACTTTATGTCATTCCATGGTTGAAAAAATAGTTAGGCGTTACTCGTAGTTTCGGAGCATCTAGCGTCTAGGACGCTTAAGCGGGGATTAATCGGCGCCTAGGTGCTCAAGTATTTTTTTTTTTAAATTTAGTTTAATTATTTTTAATTTTTTAAAGACTAATAATTACAAATTATATAATACTTTAATAGTTAATACTAAAAATATTAAATATTAACATAAAAAATATCTAGAGTTTGTTCAATTCAAGGTTATTTTGCTCAAAATGATGTTGTGTTTGAGTGAAATAACCCATTAAAAAAAGAACAATAGTTAATCGGCCAACTAGGAGGCCTAGGCGGTCAACGCCTAAGCGGCTTAGGTGGTGCTTAGGCAGCCTAGGCGGTGCTTAGGCAGCCTAGGCGGTCGCCTAGCCGGCCAGACTCCTAGACCACCATTTAAGATGATACGCTAGGCAGTCGACAGCGCCTAGCGCCTAGGCAGAAATTTTGCAACACTGTGTCATTCTACAAAGCAAATGATTACTCAAGCAACCGACTACTAAGTTAGTTGGACAATTAGTTTGATAATCACTAAATTATTCTTTACTGGCCTTATTTTAAATCGATTAGTTATATGAAGTTGTATACGACAACCTTTTGTACGGTGAAATAAGGTTACAAGCTTGCAACCCACATCATCAATAAAACATAATATGTTACCTACATGTACATAATCGGAATGTAATTTTTAAACAGAGTCTATAAATACAACGTACATTTTAGACACCGGTTCATGATATAATTTGCCACACATGGATTCATCAAGCTCGGCCCACCAATTCATCCAACCTAGCCATGATAATCCGGCCCAAAAACGATTGTCTTCTCCAAAGTATAGAGACAACATATGCCCTTTGTTTTTTAGTCTTGTTTCCATCTGTGGGGTTATCAATGACTTTTGGCCATGATGGACATGATTATGGAAACTTGTTATCCGAGTAAATAGTTAGGTTGTCAAGTCAAATAGTAAGTTGATAAGGATAAAAAGATTTAATTGCATTTGTTTTCCTTCCTTTGGAATTGAGGTGTCGTATCCCATTTTTTGTCATATATTTAGGTTTATTTGATGTTTATCCTTTAATTTTGTTTCGCTTTGGGAATTGGGAAGCTTTGGGATAGTCATATGCACACAATTTATTTGATCATACATTCACCTCTCGATCTATATTTCCCGGTCAAATTAATTATTTACCGTCATTGATTTCCTTTACTATTTTCTTAAAAATTATTATTTTTATATAATAACTTTTAATATATTTTTAAATATATAATTTTCATTAATTAATTATAAAATTTATATTATAAACAAATTGAAATCTTATTACTCGAATGGAGCATATAAAGTGCATTTATTTTCAACTTTGTGTTGGTCTTTTTTTTTTTTTTTTTTTTTTTTTTTTTTTTTTTTTTTTTTTTTTTTTTTTTTACTTTTAATAATTTACATAAGAATTAATTTTCCAATTTGTAATAAGTTACGGATTATTATTACTCCGTATTATTATTGTTATTATTATTATTATTATTGTTTGTCACTTTGATGTTGACAAAACTCATAAAGATGCATGTCACTTGTCAAGTAAAGACAAGTTGTTTTTTTTTTTAAAAAAAATTTATAAATATTTTAAGAAGTTTATTATTTTGCTATTTTCTACGGAGTATTAAAAATAAAAATAAAAGATAGATAAGAGTGTGCATGCTTTTGATTTATTAAAAGGTCTATATCTGAAATTTGAATGTAAAATTTAGGAAGATTAATAGATCACTACTAAATTAACACTCCAACTCAATTGAGATTGCCTCAAGAGCATGCCTTTTGATAATATGTCTAATAGCAGCACTAAATCTGTATTGGATTTGCCAAGGACCTTGTAGTCCAGTGGTATCAAACCCTTCCCTTTATACGGGAGGTAGTGGGTTTGAGTCTCAGTGGAGACAATACTGACTCTTGTGCTTCAATAGGTTGAGAAAGTAGTTATGAACAGATACTGCATTCTAATAGTACTCAAATCAATTCTATTTTATTTAGTAATTTTTAATTATTTTTAAATTTAATTTTTTGTATTTATTGTTTAATAGTACTTTTAATATAGTTTCTAAATATATAAATTATATATACTACTATTAAACTTAATATTTTATAACATTTATTTTTTTTTTCTCTCAAAAAAAAAGTTATTATTTTTTTTCTTTCTAAACCTTACTTCTTAAAGGTCCTTTTTGTAACATAATTAACTTACAAATCAATTTTACTTTATTTGACCACTATTAGCTTTTTTATTTGGTTAAAAAATCAATATAAGTGTTTGATTAATTAGTTTTTTGTAACAACTTATTGCTCCAAAAAAAAAACTAAAATTCAAAAAGTTGCTCAAAGTAATTTTTTAAGAAAGTCATTTTGCATGTAAACATCTATCAACTAACAACTAATTTACCAAACATCTATCTGCAATTAACTAAAACTATCAACTAATCAAACTCATTAACCCACCCACCGATCAACTAAAGTTTACCAATCACCCAAAATGTTTTTATAAATTGGTATACAAGCTGACCTGATCTTTTAAAACACCTAATATTTATCATACTCTTTAGTCTTTAAGATCCATATGAATTTGAACTAAAGGAAAAGAAGACAGGTCTCTTTCTGTAACAATATTCTCCAAAGAGCCATAAATTATATTCTAACAATCTCAAAAAATATTCTGAAAAGGGCAATTGCGTTTCAAATTGATGTAAAGCACATACTATATATGTTGCGATTACATTTCCAAATGTACCTAATAGGGACTATATTATCATATTACGCTAAGCAAAGTCATCACGTAAACTGGGAACATAGATTCCCTCCATTCAACACATGAACTAAATTCCTTGTGGCCCAAATAGTATCTAATATCACACAGAGCCTAAATTGTCACAAAATTTGGAAGAAAAAAAAAATTCAATCTAGATCACATAGTCGGACCAGTCAGAAATATATGAAGTGTGGTCCATGGTTAAACTAGGCATCTTATCATGCCTTACCGGATTTTCCTTTCCTCCGATCAACCTCGCCGGATTCCCCACCGCCGTTGTCCTGGCCGGAACATCTTTCAGCACCACCGAGCCGGCGCCGATCTTCGCCCCATCCCCAATTTTAACGTTCCCCAGTACGGAAGTCCCGGCGCCTATCAAAACCCCATCGCCGATCTTGGGGTGCCTATCTCCGCTAACCTTGCCGGTGCCGCCGAGCGTGACGTTGTGCAGAATCGACACATTGTCCCCGATCACCGCCGTCTCTCCGACGACGATCCCGGTGGCGTGGTCGAACAAAATCCCCCGCCCTATTTTTGCGCCGGGGTGGATATCGACGGCGAAAACCTCCGACGACCTATTCTGAACCAAGAGGGCCAGAGTCTTCCGCCCTCGCGACCATAACTGGTGGGCCATCCGATGCGATTGGACCGCCAAAAACCCTTTGAAATTCAAGAAACAGTGAACGTAACTGATACAAGCCGGGTCCCTTTCCCTAACGGCTTTCAAATCCGCTTTCACAGCCCTAATAATCTCCGAATCCTCCGCGAGAATCGCCAAGAAAAGATCGCACAGTTTCCCACTGGGAAGGCTGGAATTGCTGAGCTTCATAGAGAGATGATTCGCCAGAGCGCTCTCAATCGAATCGTGATCCAAAATCGAGGAATAATAGTAACCGCACAAGATAGGCTCTTCCTCGACATCAGAGATAGCCTCGTCCTTCATCCTCAGCCACACATCATCATCCCTGCGGGAAGGGTTCTCAGAAAAGGGGACGCAAGAAACGAGGTCCGGGAAAGTAGGTCGGCAGAATTTGACGTAGTTGTAGACCTGATCGTCGAATTGAGTCAAATTGGTCCCGGAATTGGGAGCTTCTGTTCTGGAAGAGTGAATACAAGCGGCCATGGAGAAAGTGCAGAGGTTTCGAGGCTTGAATGGAGAGAAAAGGGGCTTGGAAATGGGGGATAAATTTGTGGACATGGAAATGAAAGGTG
>CM008333.1:25997977-26008513 GCA_002525835.2 Ipomoea batatas | reverse complement strand
TTCAAACCATCATTATTTGGTTCTAGTATTATTGTGGCATAACCATTTTTGGTCATCCATCAACAAAATTGTTTAAATTTCATAAAAAAAAAACTACAATTAATCCCAAAACACATCAGTTTTATCCCAAATTACTTCTCTCTCCTAATAATTAGGACCTAATTAATTGAGCATGGCAAAATCATTTTATTTCCCCAACAGCACACAGATGATGTCTCAACCCTGAATCTGTAGAGATAACTTGAAGTAAAAATCATATATTTTACGTATTGGTTTTAAAGATTGCGCTTATACTTTTGGTAGGGTCTCATTTATTTATAAGAACGGGACCACAAAAATCTAGTGTGAGGTTCTTTTTCATATTTTATTTGAATTTTTCTTGTTTCTTTTATTATGCTTTCAAAAAAAAAAAAAAGGTTTCTTTTATTAAACCATGGAACCAGTTCATTTTGTATTTTTTAAATTGTTTACAATTTGAGTATAATAAAATCTAAATTTGTAATTGATAATGTGTAGTTTTTGCGTGTAATGTATTAATATGCGTGACCTTCATAAGTGTGCATTTGCACTGCCATCATTGCTGCTAGGTTTTCGTCATAGTACACGCACTTTCGTTCTAATGTTGCAAAGTAGACTTTAAAATTAGAGATAATTATTACATTATCACCTTATTTTTTCCTTCTCCTCCCCTCAGGGAGGCAAGAATAAAATGGCAGAAACAATTTTAAAAACTAAATTGGACCCACTACACTTCATGGGTGTAGTGGGATTTTTACACCTAAATCAGATCCATGCCAATTCGGATAGAAGCGGGTATTCATAGGATGACAAATTTTACTGTGGACCATGTTCTATGTAGCAGCATGAATCATAAAGCAAAATGACGTGTATTATTTTAATTTATTTTTATTTGATAATATTATTTGTTTTTTGGTTTCATTTTTATATATATCAGTTTGATTATAGTCAAAGGCTTTGTGATCTAGTGATACTTGGTTACATCTTCACGTGGGAAGGGGTGGGTTCGAACCTCAGTAAATACGATATTTGTTCAACACTTAAGTTATTTTTTTTAGTCCCTATTGACAATCGCATTAGACCATGGTCCACATAACGATGTGTGGACCTTGGCCCACAGTATAACATAGGATTTAGCTAAATTGCATGTCATATCTTATGAACAACAATAGTAATGGACACAAAATCTGGCAAACAATGTGATTGCAACGAAGAAAACATGAAGCACAAAAATTACATATAAATCTCCAGCAGTGATGTAGCAAATTAAAGCAATATAAAACAAGAAAAGTGATGGACAGGACCCCTCTTGTCGAATTGGGATGGGATAATTATGCAACTTCACTTTGTGTGGTGCTAGGTTTTGCTTGCAGCTTCTTGTCGCAGAATCTGACCCCCATTCCCAATTGCCCTTAGCTTTTCATTTTCAAAAGACAATAATTCAACTCTACCTTTTCAACCACTATAGGGTCGCCCTATTAGCCACTGGTCTTAAAAATGCATCATATCTTAATTGGTTCTCTAATCTCATATTATTACACCTAGCTAGCTATACTAGTTCTACCACTTTTGTCAACTTGCTTTTGTGTTGTGCCGTCCTTTGAAGAATAACCATTACTGCCCGGCATCTACTTTCTGCACCACGTACAATGGTTGGAAGCTACAAAACAAAAGTGTCAAATGCACTAATTAATAAGATTACATACAAGATCATATCCTTTAGTAAAAAAATGTTGACCATCCAAAAGCTTACATAGTCCCTTTAAGGAAATTGCATCTTTTTAATGGTCATATCATGCAAGTGTAAATCAACATGGATTGTTTAAAACAAATGTAATGGCTTCACTGTCCTCAAAAGCATCAACAGATAACCTACAAACAATCAGCATAGTAATAAAGTTATAATAGATTTTATTCTTCGGAGAGTCCAATTAAAGCAAAACTCACTGATTTTAGACAAATAATTATGTAGTCTTTATGCCCTCCTAAAACAAATATGATATTTTAAAAAAAATAAGCTAGATGTGTCAGGCACGCCCGCATGGGCAGCCACAGCAGCAGCAGATGATGGTCAAAGAAAAATGTCAGATTTCACTGTTCCATGAACCTTTGTTTGCAGGAGCTCCTTCCCCCCTCTCTCTCGTACCAACATGGCATAAAATCTGAGATCCACAAAAAAACTATTGATAAGGGTGCTCTAAGATCCATTGTCAGTTAGATTATATATTAAGAATTATTTATATATAGTTGAATAAACATAATGGACTAACTGTCCATCCCACTTAATATTTGCTTAAAGAATACCAATCAAAAAACTTAAATAATGATGTAAATGATATGCTATGGATCGGATAATAATGTGGTGTTTTTTTTGCATAATGTTATCAATTAGTGATTTTTAGTGGTTGGAAAGGTAACTCCTGAAATTATAACTTTTTAGAACGAAGAAACTAAATTAAATTCAAATTCATATGTTAAGGTGTTCGAAGATTGAGTTAAAAATAGACTAGGGAATTTTTTCCTCATATGTCTAACTTCAATTCATATATAAGAATTTTTTTGAATACTCAATCATACAAGGGAAGAGATAGTGAGATTTCATACCATTATTATATATCTCTAGATGTGTTTTGTTGAAAGTTAGGACAAAATTATATTATCTTTCAAAGGTTGAACTTTTGTTCACGTACTCAAGAATTTTTAGCATACTACTGTGAAGACTCCGCCTTAACGAAACTAGTGTAAGTAGTTATTACCAAACTTTGTGAGCAGGAGTTCACCATTGTAATGAGAGTTACATTTGAAGAAGGTAGGAGAGATCTTGTAGTAGGGGAGAGTCATATTATTATTAATACTCAAATCAATGACGAACTTTTAGTTTTCATACATGCTTGTATAAGTATCTTATGTAATTAAAAATGTATATTGGATTATATTGAGTTTCTTTCTAGGCTAGTGCCCTACTAATTTAATATGTTAATATCTTATTGTATTAATTTATTTTTACACAATTTATCTATGTGATTGTGTATGACACTACATGATAATTTACTAATAGGTCTGTGAGATACTTGTTGCTTTGATCTACAAGATGAAAATAGAAGGTGAATTCATCACCAATTTAATTCGATGAACAAAATGAGCATGAGATGTTAGTTTTATGAAAAATATGTGGTCTATCGATCAAAATAAATACATAACTCAGATGAAAAAAATGTCATTAGGGCAAATCAATGATGCTCTTGAAAAAATGAACAAAGATCTTCAATTTAAACTTGATGAATGTATTACTTTAGAAAAAATATCAACTCAAAATTGGATTAGCTAAAGAAGCAAATTAAGATGCAAAATTTTATATTATCAACTTTGGATGAAATAATCTCAATATATAGACAAGCTTAACAAGGAGCATACTAGTTTAGGCTATACTGGAGAATGCGACCACAGCACAGACTACAATCCTATTTCATAATAATTTTTTTGAGGGGAGAACACACTAATTAGAGAAAACATCAAGGTAGACTACTATCTGCTCCCAAGGTAGTGTTTGTGCAAAGGGAATTTAATAGTTGAGGCCAATCTCTAGCTAGCTTATACTAATACCAAGATACCACAAAGAAGAATAGTGTAAAAGTTTGCTAACAAATATCTCAATGAAAGAGAGTATGTTCTTGTTATGACATACAAACTCTCAAGGTTCAATAAGCATACATAAACCATTGTCCAAGCAAGTGTACTGTGAGCGAAAAAATGATTTGGTAAGTCATGTAGCATATCTTGAGATACCCAATTATTCACGGTTGTTGATACTCACTGTTGTTTAATGGTTACTATATCATTATTTACCATCTATATTTCGTCATCAATCTCCAACTCTATCGGTTGGCTAGAATATGTTAAAGGTTGAGAATTTATTTCTAAAATTTAAAAAAAAAATTAAAATTATTTACACAATCAAAACAGTCTTTTAAACGAACATATCTCTAGTTTTTCTAGATTTTTTTAGCTTCCACTTATAAGGTTCAAATTAAAAGAAATATTTTCTGAACTTTTTTTTTTTGACAAAATATTTTCTCAATCTTAAATATTCTAATAAATTAATAAATACATTTGTATTTGATGTAAATATGTAATAGGGAGTATTCAAAAAAATTCACAAAGAGGTTATCAATCACAATAGAGAACATAGAATATGCCCCTATATGCACTTCTTCGTCTCCATGATGTTTTGATTTATTTGTCTGTCGAGAAATTGACGAAGATGGAATTCACCAATCAAAATGGATTAAGAATACATAAATAAAGTTGTGAGCATAGACAAATTCAAATATATTGTATTAGTATTGAAAATTAAAGATGGAATTGATAAAATATATTGTTGGTACAATAAACTTCGAATAAATATTCTGAGTCTTTGCTTGACTTGAATTTAAACACTACACATACGCTTTATCATTTGCTTTAAAATTACTTGAAGATCAATTTTGTTCTACTAACCAAATACCTTGTGGTTTGATGACATTAGTATTGCTTTCCAAAATAAAGGTCTCGACTTTATAATTAAAATAATTACCTATTTGTTTTATTTGATTGGATTTGTTCTTTGTGCATAAAAAAAAAGAGCTTTAAGAATATTTATTATTATTATCATTTTATAACGACGACGACGACGACAACAACAACAATAACACTAATAATAATAATAATAATAATAATAATAATTATTATTATTATTATTATTATTATTATTATTATTATTCTTGACTAAAGAATATAACGGAAGTTATAACAGTAAGGATATTTCTGTCCAAAAAATTATGTAGTACAACTCTAAAAACACAATGTACAAAATAGTTAGCACTAAAAATATTAACATAAAAAAGGGATATAATATAACTTGATTGAGACTTATTATGTTTTTAGATTAGATATAAGAAAAATGTTTAATTTCTATATTTTAGGAAAATATTCCCAATTAATGTTAATATTAAATAAAATAATAAAAACATTAATAAGTTGGCATTGTTGTAAAATGAATATTTGGACATTTATTATTTTGGATATATAGTTGATGTCATGATCAGGACATGACAGGTGTATTATAGACGATGATATGATTTCATTTTTGTAAATAAAAATTTTAAAATATCGTATTGGGTGAAAAAATTAAAAAGAAAAGCACAAGAAATCTATATATAATTGTATATAAAATTAATTTATGGGCTGCTAATATTACTCCAATTTAAAACTGGCATTAGTTTAACTTTATTCACTGACATTTCTAGCGAGCAAAACTACACATACTTGTAATATATTGAATTGACCAATGAATACTTAATACGATATTCCTTTAAAAGATTTCTTCTAAATGGTTACGTTCATTGTGTTTTTTGTGTTTGATTTCCTAACAAAGACAATGACAAAAATGATTTGGTGGTTTTGATCCTTCAACTTTGCAGTGGCCTCCAACACAATTGTTTTGTTTGCAGAGGTCATCACATTTGCTATCGTCGGCATGATTGCCAGGAATACATTCTCCAATGTGATTGTTAAAGCAACATTTGAGATTATCGGCACAGTTTACTTTCATAACATCTGATCAAAAAAAAAACAAAGAAGTTTGTCATATTATATTCTTTATTCCTTGTAAAAATAAATGCAATATAATTACATACAATTGAAATATTAATGAATTGAATTGAATTGAATTAAATTGAATTGTTGTCAATATGTTTGAAACTCAAAAAAAAAATTAAAATAATTAATGAAGAAAAAAATTAAACCTGATGACAAGATGAGCAGTGAAAGTAGGACGATTGACAGCACACCAAACCTAGCCATTTCCTTAGTTTCTTCTATCAAATTCAACTCTTCTTCAATTTTCTTTCAACTCGATTGTTTTGTGATTGCTCGTCTGGTCTGGTTTTTATAAGGGTGATAAATAATATATTTATGGAAACAAATACAAATTTTTAAGGAACTTTATTTTATTTTATTTATATTTTTATTTAAAAAATCAAATCTTTGGAGAACTAAGAGACTTTACAATTTTTTAGTACTACTAACTCTGTTACAATTAGAAATTAATTGATTCAAATATCTTGTGGTCTAGTGATACCCGATTTATACTTCCACATGGAAGGGAGTAGGTTCGAGTTTCAGTGGAGGAGATTATTGACTTTTTGTGCTTCAGTAGATTGATCATAGTCGTCCAATAGGGTTCATCAATGCTTGTTTTAGTAAAAATCATTGGGTCACTTTCATAAATATTATAACCTTACCTGGGAATACGTCGCCCTCTCTCTCTCTCTCTCTCTCTCTATATATATATATATATATATATATATATATATATATATATGACAAAATAGCGCAAATATCACCACTATCATTTTTTAAATGCACTCAATATCTCTAAGCTTCCTAGTTTTCTACATTACCAATTCTAGACTCACATAATTACTCCAACCACCATATCGACATCTTCATGGCTAGCGAACAAATAGTCTATGCAATCATTATAGTACAAAATACCAACCGTGCACATTCATATGGTATATGCGTCATGCATTCATATCGCTTTCATCGTGCATTCCTAAATCGAATGTAATAAAACGATAACTCTATGATTGTACATCCATTTACGACGCTTTTGCAAACACAACCTAAACACATAGCTCACCACCTTTTGGGGAAAAAAAACTCATAGCTTACCCAAACTAATATAGCATGCACAACATTGCCCAACATAGTATACTTCTGGGAGTGCACACAAGTGTACATCATTTTTGTAAGTGCACACATATAATTCGATGCTCTATACTTTGGTTCCAAATTATTATAATATTTCAGTTACAATATTTTCGAAAGAACATCTAAATTATTTAATATAGATCTATAGTTTTATGGTAACAGAATTAATAATATGGATTATAATATTTGATACTCTCTATTTTGGTACCGAATTACTTGCTATTGTAGGTCAATTAATGATTTTGGGATTTCAAATTTTCAATGCAACAAAATGACTTGTTCATGAGTTTAATTGCGTTTTTAAAAAGTTCAGAATTCTAATTGTACATTTGTACGTTGGTGTAAAGTTAGAGGATATATAACTTTATACTTTTATGGGAACAGAATTAATAATATGGATTATAATATATGAAGTCTATAAATATTATAAGATGTTAGTCAACATATTTTTGTTAAACATATACTACAAATATGTTAGAGTATATTATTGAAAGGTACGTATATTATTGAAAAGTGAGTACCCTACTCTAGTTCAAATAAATATATTAGTAACGCAAACCTCACTCCTCTTCCGAGTATGTGAGTAAACCCTTGCCCCTCGCCCTGCGATCCTAGCCGGCAAAAGACCACAAGGAGGTTAACCAGCCTAGGTTGCCCATAGCTGACCAGCTCAAACTGAAGTGACAAACGGTTTCAAACTCAAGACCTCACAGCCGCAAGCGTCTTGGTCTTGCCACTCAAGCTGCCCTTACAAGTAGATATATTTGAAGTACTTATTTAAAAATAAACATTGAACATTATCCTATTTGCGCAATGCGCGTGAAAAAACTACTAACCATAACAAAATTGATAATGAAAGGAAAAGGGAATTGGAAAATTTTCTAACATTACTGCAAAAAGTGATATTATAAATAAGATGAATAACTTCGCAACAAACAGGAAGCACCAGTGGTCTAGTGGTAGAATAGTACCCTGCCACGGTACAGACCCGGGTTCCATTCCCGGCTGGTGCACTTTGAGAAGCTATGATGAAAAAGCGCTCAAGTGGTGATTGGGTCGCCACGGTTTGTCTGATCTAAATCGGACGATCAACAGCGCATCTGAGTTTCTTGGTTTTTAGGAGTTCTGGACTTTGCATGTCAGTAACATTTTGATCCCAATACCTCTTTTATTTGTTGATAAACTTCAAATAAATAAATGACAAATTAATGAAATGATACTGGCTTTTTGGACAATTGGAGTGAGACCTAATACAACTATAACAGTCATTGAAACAAAAAATAAATGTATAGAGTAATATAATCAAACTTGATAATTGATTTGAATGAAAGGTTTAATTTCAATTTTCGTTGTATTCTATTCTTAAAATTAGATGTCTATTTTTTATGAAAGAAACATAATATCAATATGATCATATCAAAATATACCGTGTTCTTTTTTTTTTTTTTGAGAACCAAATGAAACCTTCATTAATTCAAATCAGTACAAAGTTCGTTAACGATAAAGGATGGAGGGGTAGAGACCCACTCCTGACGTACATACATAGAACAGTACTTAGTTTAAGTATTTTAAAATTGAGAAAATAATATATTTAGTCCTATTATTATATGCATATAGGTGATATAGTGGTAAGTCCTTCAATTATATATGCACTTAAATTTCGTCTTTCGATTAAATTAAAACTGACTGATAAGCTAACTACGTTTGGTACAGGGCCAAGGGTTGAAATTGTAATTTCAAGCTTCATCCCCTTTAGTATGCACTCAAGTTTAAATATCATATTTGCATGCAGTTTGCTTTAATTCCATTTCTTCCACCATTGTAGCTCATAAACTAAATCAAATCATGCATGACTCCAAATTCCAAGTGAAGTGTTGTTTACAAAGTAATTATCTACGGTGATAATTACTAAAATTAACCAATTGCCTTGGACTCCAAAATGTCATTTTAAAATGTGTGTTTAAGAACCATCGTTAAATATATATTATAAGAAAGAAGTTGTCTTTGTAAACAAAAACAACAATTTGTAATGAATAAATTTCATGTATTTGTATATATCATTGAATTTTTGTGTATAAATTACTTTTTCATATTTATAACTTATCTCCTTTCATTTTCCCTTTGTAATGTATACTAATTCATTCCCCCTCATTTTCTTAAACATGTAAATAGACATTATTGACAATAGTTAGAAAAATATTGAATAATCACAATCATGTCAGGTCAAGGTGTGGAAGTTCTTAGGGCGAGAGATTTCGCTTTTTGTAGGTAAAAAAAAAAAAAGAAAGAAAGAAAAGATTGAATAAAAATTATATTCTTTTTTTTTTTTTTTAATTTTCATATCTCTCAAGCTATTTAATCACTATATTTTTCACGATAACTATAAATAATTAGAGAGAGAAATTATCAATCTCTACAAATGTTTTAGTGAAAAGTTTAATTTTAATTTTAATTTTTAAATTTATATTGACATTATTTTTTAAAAACTAATTATTGGTGTTAAATTAAAATTGTTCAATGAAATTCTTCGTTTGATTCAGGTTATATAAGATAAACTAAGGTAATATGTGCTTCGAAAGGGGGTGCTTGAGTGGGTAGATGATAATTCTTGTACTTGAAGATCAAGATGTTGATTCTTTGCAATACCATCTTGATCAAGCATGTAGTCTAATTTGTGGGCTAAAAAAACCTACGGTAATGTGTGCATAGTTATGTTATATACTTTCGTGTAGCACTACCAACACATCAATTAATGTTATAATGTTATATCTCTTATTAACCTCTTTATCTTAAGTATTCTAAAATAACTTTGGATAGAATAGTACCTTCAAATGATTTAATTAAATACGACTTTGATAATCAGTGATATTATTGAATGAAATTAAAAATTAAAGATCAAAGTGATTAAATCACATAGTTGATGGGAAATTTTGATCACTTACTATTTAGCATTACTATGTCAAAAAGTGAAAGGAAAATAAGTGAATTAATACCGAAAATATGAGTAGAATAAAGCAAAAGGCACCAGTGGTCTAGTGGTAGAATAGTACCCTGCCACGGTACAGACCCGGGTTCGATTCCCGGCTGGTGCATTTCCTTGAAGCGATGACGATATGCGCTGTTGTAGTGATTGGGTCGCTCTACGTTAAGTCTGAACTCTAAGTGGACGACTAAATAGCGCCTCTGAGCTTCTTCTTTTGCATATTCCCACTAAACTTTCGCTGTGGGCGGCCACTATGGGCCTATGGCAACAACATTCTTTCTTCAAATTGTATCTTTTGTCCATTGTTTAACCATTGAGTTTGCAAATATTCACAAAATAACATAATCTAACTTGGTAGCTGATATTTGTAAAAATTGTGTCGACTCTTGTTTAACTATAATTCTTCGATTTTCCTGTTAATTTTTTTGAATTGAATCCTTAACTTCAATGAACTTTATAATTTTGTTATTTTATTTACAAACATTTTTGAGTTATTATTTATGGGCCCTGTGCTTATTGGATCAGACTATGTATTTTGATGGCCCACGTGGATCTTACTGGCAAATTATGCTATGGACTCGGCCCATGTCCATGCTCACAATTTTAAAATTTTATATTCGCAATTTTAGAATTCTATATTTACAATTTTAAATCTCAATACACAAAATTATATTACTCAATATTCACAATTTTGTTATATAGATTCAAAAATTGTGTTATACTATTAAATATAGAGTTCTGAAATTGTGAATATAGAGTTTAAAAATTGTGAACATATATTT
>CM008333.1:25945416-25955694 GCA_002525835.2 Ipomoea batatas | reverse complement strand
CAGTCGTAATCTCGGTTGGTAGCTATGGAAAATGGCGGATAGAAGCATCTCCAAACTGACAAAATATAACATCAATATATCATTATCATTCTAAATATTTTATTTTAATAAACCACCACATTTATGTTAATAAACATATAATTCAATTCAAGAAACATAATGCAATGATGAAAAATTAATTCAAATTTCAAGTCTCTAAGTCTCTAACATCCAAATCTTCATAAACCACAAACACAAAGACCATAAGTCCACCATTCACATACGCCAAACTCACAATCAATACTAGAGTTTAAAATGGCAAAAGATCAAACGTAAACCAACAATATTTCTATATTTTTTCAAACTAAAATAAGGGTATAAAAATATATAATATGGAGTGTCAAATAAGAAAATTAAATGTCATTTGTAGCAATTCAACGATTAAACATAGAAATTAAGTATATAAAATAAATAAATAAATTATTAGTTTATGAAACAATTAAACATAATTAAAAGCTAATTACTAAACACTTAAAGCGAAATATGTAAATATTTAAACCATATCCAAATAAATCTAATTAAATAATTAAACATTTAATGGATTCTAATTGGAATTATTTGTTGAAGTGCTAAATTGTTAAGTTGAAGAATGATTGAATAAAGATTTGACAATCAATCATTATTGCATGAACCATGGTCCACACAACGGTGTGAACCATAATAAAAAATACATTTTCAATATACTAAAAATACATTATTTTTGTACATAAAGTACATTATTTTAGACTACACTATTTAAGTACTGAAAGTACATTATTTTATATATACTATCAAATAATGTACCTTCAGTACAAAAATAATGTACTTTTAGTATAATAAAAATGTACTTTTTATTTTTGGTCTACACAGCCGTGTGGACCATGGTCCATGCAATAATTTGCCAAGATCTGAGTAGTGGTCAAGTTCTTTTTATTTTTTTTTTGGTCGGGCTAATCAGGCCAAATTGACAACTCGATTAGCTCAATTTCTTAGCAGGTTATTATTCTTTTTACTCTTAACCCTACAATTTTTTGATTTTATCATACCAACACATCAATTTCGAGCTACGATTGACATCTTAAATATGGTATATGTTGAGCCAGTTGAGAAAATGATTTTTTTTTGTTCAAACAGGAGAGGGTGAAACCCAAAAACGAAAAGAAAAAACTATGTAACGGCAGCCCCGGACACCCTAACTTGGCGGGTGAGACTAACGCCAAAACGATCTTCAGTCAGCAAGGATTGAATCGCAGCCGGAGCATTACTCAGAGCAATGTACTCAGAAGAACTCATAAAGGCCTTCTTCGCAAGAGTATCAGCTACCCTGTTTTGTTCCCGAAACACGTGGCGAAAATCCACCGAGTGAAACTTAATAGACTCCGCATGGCACCGCTCAATGAGATTACGAATCCCACCTTTGGAGAGGGTAGGATTAGCCAAAAGGCCCACGACGGCGTTAGTCTAATAATAAAGTGATATAATGTACGACATGTCAATAATAATACAAAAATGCATATGTCGAGGAGGCGATGAAAAAAAAATACTTATTTTGAAAAAAAAAATTCAAATTCACAAATTAATTCTTATAGTTCAAGTGAAGAAAGTTTAATTTCATTCGAATGAAGTTTTGGAAATTACATTTTATGGATAAAATAATAATTGTTACAAAAATATCAAACTCGAATTTTATAAATAGAATTCTTAATTTATACAACTCGAATAGGAAAATAAATCAATACAAGAAAGAGAAAGAGGACAAAGGTTGATTCCGACAATTCTTGCACTCCTTAACAACGTGGGACTGTGAGATGGGACACTGGACAACGACATGCTCCAACATCTTCCAATACAGAAAATGATAAATATACTTTCGATCTACTAAAAATAATTAAATTAAAAATTTTTACAATTGTTTTTTTTAATGTATATTCTATTTTATAAATTTTTACTATCTACATATATTCTATTGTGTAATATTCACAAGGCTACGACATATTGTGTTAAACAGATTTTTTTTTGGTCGAAAAATGAGTTCATTAAATTAAGATTTTAATTTTTATCCCATTTTCTTTTTCATTTTTATATAATATGGAGTATAACCGAACTTGATGCAACTCCAACCGAGTTAGTAACGACAAGATTTCAACTTTGATTCGCATGAAAAATGCCTATTAGTTTGAACCGAAATTAAAGGAACATTTTGTGTAATTACTGGTAGATTAAACATGAACTTGTTTGCCAAAGACCTTGTGGTCTAATTAATGACACCCGATTTACATTCCTATTTAATTTCTGGCATCTTCAGACAACTAAAATCACTCTCTAAATAATTGTTAGAAATTGAATAATAAATCCCTCCGATCACATTTCTTTAACCGTTTTAACTATAATTCTCGCATAAAGACAAAGATTACTAGTTCTCCCTAGATTACTCTTTTGTTTTTAAAATTAATTTAATTTAAATAAGCAAAACTAAATTTGTTAATATATATATATATATATATATATAAACTATCATTTATGTTAATAAATAAATGAAAAATGTAAATGTATTAAAATTAGTATATTATATACATATATTGTTAAATTGTGTCTCATTCTACGTACCGTGACTAAAATTAAAGTTGGTCCAATGCTTTAACTTCACATCACAGTATGGCCGTTCTCACTCATCCCCCACACAAACAAAACCCCAACCCTCCGGACGATAGTTGGGTCCACTGGACCCCACTCCATTATTATAACACGCTTATTCTAGGACTAAGTCAAATATGACAAATTTTTCTATAACCACCAATATAAAGCATATTTTTAACATACTAAAAGTATATTATTGTGTATTGACGGTAATTTTTTTTGGTGTGTCAGAAGGGTTTAGAGGTTCCAAATACTGAAGGTACATTATTTGATACTTGATAGTATAAAAAATAATATATTTTCGATACTCAAATAATGTACTTTTCATAAATACAAGGTACATTTTAATGTATTAAAAATACATTACATTATTTGTGTATTAAATGTACATTATTTGATAGATAATATACAAAATAATATATTTTTAGCATTTAAGTAATGTACTTTCAAATAATGTAAATACATAGAATGTACAAACTGTCATTACAACTAATTATTTATATATATATATATATATATATATATATATATATATATATATACACACACACACACACGCACACACACACATACATACATACATATTATTAAAAATTAAAATCATACATTTATTAAATTTACATAAGCAAAGTTTATCGGGTGTACACCTCCACCTTTAAATAGTGATTGAGATTTTCTCGTCACAAAAGAAGAAATAAAATTAAATTAAATTTGGACTCCTTCATGATACTAATTAATACACTAACTACCTCCACATTAAATCCGGAGCTTCTCCCATGGTCCCATATATATCATTAGGTTTAAGTAAACAATCAATCAATTATGGGTTTGAATTTTTTACTAAAAACAATTGTGATGTTAAGTTATATGTGCAAGTGTATAAGAGCCAATAATAGTTGTATATATGGAAAAACAAAACTAACGGATTAAAGTAATTAGAGAAAATAGAATGCAATGTCATTTTTATAAATAGCTTGAATTTAAATTGTAATTAGTAATACTATAGAGTCCAACTTTCAACTCTATAGAATGCAATTAAGTAAAACTACATAGTGCATGCACATGTTGATAAATCGTGAAAACTAAATCAAAGTAAACTACAAATACTAAACTTAGCTTCTAAGCAGTAAAAAGTGAATATTTTAACCAAGCTAACAAAAAAAAAGTTAAATCATATATAAATTCTAATAAAGCGCTGTTTGGCACACCTAACTGAAAGTTGAAAGCTGAAAAAATCAGTACCTTTTTTCGCAATAGCTGAAAGAACTAGTATCTAATAAGTTAATTAACTAAAATTAAAATGTTTAGTAAAATTAATTATTGAATTAGGCAATTAGCTAATAAGTGTAATAAGACATAAAATGATAAACTACGATATTATGATTTTGATTAATGAAGGGTAAATAGTGTCATTTTTGTAAATTAATAAAGATAAAAAAGAAAAAATAAATAAAAAGTCAGTAGCTTATTTTAAACTACTCCCTAAGACCTTCTCCAATAGTTAGAAATTTGGTGTAGTTTTTGAGGAAATTTTATAAGTGTGATTAGGAAAGAGAAAATGGAGTGAAAGAAAAAAAATACAAAATAAAAGCTGACAAAAGAAAAAAAATTTTAAAAATAGTATTACGCGCCCAGGCGGGCGCGTGCAGGACGCGAATCTGCACCCCACGCACATGGGGCGCAATTATGCTCTCATTTGGTGGGCCCCATTATCTGCTGACAAAATTTTCTCCTTGCAGGAGAAAGAACCCACCATTTTTTCACCACCCCATTTGTTAACAAAATTACTTCTAAGATTTTATTTCTTAAACTTTGTGCCAACCCCCACTAATGGGGAAGGCCTAAGGGAGTTTTACCAAACAGAGCCTTTAAGTAAACCCTAACTTCCTAAGTGCAATGAGCTTTTACGCGTTGGGTGTAATTGCAATTAATGATATTGTTGAGTTCACTTTATATTATTGTTAGGTACACTTTATATTGTTGTTCTCTCAAAGATGAACCATTTTACGTATTGCACTTATTATGCATATCACATGATGATCTCTATGGTATTGCTAATTGCACCCCACAATGTTGGTACTTGCATTTACATTTTGAGTTATTTAATTAGGAAATACTTTTTTTTTGTCATTTCTCCTTACTTTATTTAAAGCCCTTATATTTTCAAATAGACGGTTCTGATTAGTTATTAATTCTCTTCAAGGCAACAAGTTCCTATTTTATTCAAATTTTATATATAGATGTATGTACAACAAAACCAACTTAGTTTAACTTAATAATAATAAAGTACATACGAATCAATTTTAATTAGATGATTATACTCATCAGTAAATAAAATTTTCACATAAAATAATAAAAACGCTGTACTTAAATAAAAGAGTCATCATGTCATATTTTCACAATAAAATCAATTAAAATAGTTTTCAGTTTAAAACTTTAATATAATACAAGGTAGGTAATTTTTAAATGGAAAATGACGATTGTTTAAATAAAATAAAATGTTGCAAATTTCGGCGGATAGCTATGACGTGATAAGCAATCACCACTGACTGAAGCCTCTTAGCAATAGTTGTAATGCCTACAAATCATAAAAATTCACTAATATTACCTTGAGAATTCATCAAATAATACAATTATATGCACATAATAATAATAATAATAATAATAATAATAATAATTACCCTACTCTGCCGGATCATGTCTAGAGTTGTACATATAGTATTTTAATTAAACAAAATGGTACATATCTAGACAGTATAGAATACGATTCACCCTCAAATAAGTCACTGATTTAGGAAAAAACAAAGTAATTAAGCCATTGAAATCGGGAAGAAGAGCAATTAATCCTATTTAAAAATTTCTTCCCGGCGACCGCCGGTTGCAATATCCGGCAAGAGGGAAGTCGACCTTGCCCTCACCGGATATGGGTCGTCATCGGTCACCAGTTGCCGGAAATTGCTCTTTTTTCCAATTTCAATTGCTTGTTCCGAGTTCAGTGGCTTCTTTGAGGGTTATTCAAGTTTGATGGCCAATTACTTATCCCAAATAATATGGTGGCTTATTTGTCATTTATCCCTAATTTAAATTAAAAATTACCCATAACATTTTTGGAGGATGATTCTTGAGTATAATAAATAAAGGAATAGATATGACATACCCATATCGAAAGGGTGACGCCATAGCTTGGGCCGCATAACGCTGATAACTAGAAACGTCGTAAAACGGATTAGCGGCCGCCGCCGCATGCCAACCGTATCCCCTTATCGGATAATTAGCATTGCCGTGGTGCTGCGCCTCATAACCGCCGCCGCCGCCCATGGGATATTCCGGCAACCCTCTTCTGCCGGCGTACATATACGGATCATCGATAGCACCATAGCCGTAGCCATTTTCGTAAGACGAAGCTCCATAGCCACGATTCAACAATGGATGCCTGAGATTCACAGTCTTCACCTCTGCGTGTCTGCCGGACCTTGCCAGAGCAGTCAAGAGTCTGTTCGGATCCACTTCCCCTGAAACCCTAGCAACTCCTTCCTCAGCGTCGATGCTAACTGAATATACACCTACACCCCATACTCATACAATTAAATATTCAATTTCTTCAAATAATTCGATTTAAAGAAGCTCTTCAACATTAATTCATCCAAAATTAAAGCAACTTTACCGATTACGCACCATTTATGGAACTCAGAACTTCCAGGACGTTTAACTTGCATGAATCGCATTGCACGTCCACTTTCAAAATACAACCCTAGAAATTAAACATCACCGATAATAAGCATTAAATCACATTTTCATAATCTTAAGCTCTCGATCCAATATTGTATACATACCGCATGTGCTACCGGCTCCATTGATTCACAAGCTTCACGGCTGCAACTATTTAATTAACCCTAATGCTGTTAATCCAGGAACTGTGTATATATATGTGCATAATCCAGAGAAAAGTATATATATGGTGATTTGATCAATATGGAAAGAATATCAAGTTATTAATGTAAATGTTTGTACTATGTAATTTCATTACTCTTATATTTATATATATATATATATATATATATATATATGCATGCAAGAGTGTAAGACAATACTCCATTTTTTCTTTAATTGATTTATATACGTTACTTTAATTATTATATTGGGTTTCACATATACATACCAAATTTTTTTTTTTACAAGTGATGTTAAGTGAATCGTTTATTTGTCATGTTACCCCAATCAAAGTTTAGATGGATTAACACTAATATAGGTCGTGTCATGCTAACCTACCTTAGAATGTAGGTCATATTGACTAAACCTACATTTTTAAAATGTTGGCCAGCTTGTCCCACTTTAATTTATTAAATTATTTAAATTGATAAGTTTGTATATATATATATATATATATATATATATATTAATTTTTTTACATATTTCTATAATTTTACATTTTTATATATTTATAAAGTCAAAACTTATATTTTTGACTCTAAAATGGATTGTCGGGTGGGTGGAATAGGATTCTCATATCATAAGGTTGCAAACGACCTTAGCTTGTACACTTCTTCGGGTAGTGGCTACGGCCTATACGTTTCCTTCGCCGTTAAAAAAAAACTATAAACTATAACTCACAATTTTAAAATTTAGGGGAAAATGTCAAACTAAATAAGCCTCATAATTTGATTAGATAGTGCAATTGGGCTCCCAAACTAAACTAGCAAAACAAAGTGCAATTAAGTTACAATTTTACTATTCAACATGTTATCACTAATTCAGCACACGTATAAATATAGTCCATGTCAAATCAATGATAACCTGTTAAATATGTAAAATTAGGAACCAATTATACACACACACCCCAATTTAAGGGGTCTCTGTTTTAGTTAGGGGCTCATATCAATTATTGCACTATGTAGACCACTTATGAAGTTTATTTGATCCTTTTTCACTAAATTTAATACGAGGAATAAACAACTCATATTTTATAGATTCTTATAATAAATCAGTATACGTATGAGACTCTTTAATATTTTGGGATCAAGTTTAAATTTAATAAATAAATAAATAAAAGAATAAAGTAATATGAGTCCAACCCGATCGACCTGACCCGACACATATTACTTGTAGGATGGTTTGGCATAGCCTTGTATAGAGAATCATGCCATACAGGCCCAAGCACGGTAACACGCTGTACGTGCCTAGGCAAATCCATGTGAGCTTATCTCACATTACCATTTTTTTTTTACTAAATTGTTGACAAACAATTTAATGTGGTATCTAATAATAAATGTCATAACCTTTTATATTTATAATCGATTATCCGCGAATTGATAGGCAAAATACTCCTTAAAAAAAGTCTGTGATATATATATATAATTGTTATGCATTATGTATATTATGTCTCAAATCTGTTATACTAAATTATTTCCTCTACGATGAATATTGGCTTATGATAAATGATAGATTCTTTTATACTTTATTGGGTAAATGTGAATTACTTAACAAATCAATTGTGAGCTAATTATATTAGATAAGTTTATAAGTTATTAATTTTGTAAAAGAATTGGTCCAAAAGATCTCTTACCTGCATTAATTAATTCATATACACCAACTTTTTACAAACTATAGTTCTTAATTACTCAATTTTTGGTAATTACTTTCCTTACGCTACAACAATTTCCAATATTGTCTAAGAGTTGTTAGGCCCAACAATTTGAGTTTACCCATTTGTTAGGCCCAACAATTTGGAAGATCAAATTAGATATGTAAGATATTTACCAATTTGAAGAAATTCCTATCTTTTAATCATCGATTATTATGATATTACTATATTTAGTTTTACTTTATTTTTTTGGCGAGAGGAGGGACCCGAAGGTCCCACCGTCCCGGAAGTTAGAGACGTCTACTAATAGCAATGCTCGAGGCGTCACGCAGTAGAAGCTCATTTAGACCATCCGGAGGGTGATTCGGAATTGATGTTCCCCACGACAAGCTTTGGCCCATATTGACTAAGAAATCAGCACATTGGTTGCCCCCGCGAAAAACATGGAAAATTTTAATGACCTGGAAGTGATCCATGAGGAGCTTACAATTAGCAACTAAGGTGTTGGCTTCCGGCATAGAGTTCGCGCCCTTATCAAGAACCTGCACCATTAATTTTCATTTGCTTGTCACAAATAGTCATTCTTTTAAAATTTTGTCATTTCATCATTTAATAAAGATGACTAATATGTAATTTATCATTTAATTAAAAGAGTTAAAAAGATATGAAAAGAAATTTTGTATATATATATATATATATATATCTAAAAACATAATAAGTCTCAATCAAGGTTATATCCTTGATTTATGTCCCTCTTTTTGGATGCTAATAAATATGTACATTTTGCTTTAAATGTTGTACACTTCAATGTTATTAGACAAAATTGTCCCTACTACATTCTTGTTATACAAAACTACCCTTACACCGTTATAACACCGTTAGTTTTAACTCCATCATTATTATCCTACACCTATATCTATCATATCTTTTTCCTATTATTTAATTGTCATTTTATTTAAATTATTAATTTCTATTTAATGGTTGATTATATTTTAATTAAATTTCTATGAATGGTAAATCATATATGTGTGTATAAAATACATATATTATTTGTGTATATATAATTTGAATTATACATTTGAATTATTTTTATTTATTAATATTTTAATATTGGGCATAAGTTTTTGCGCATCGCGCGTACAAAATACTAGTATATATATATAAAAGAGAATTACACCCCATGTGAGAACCTGTGATCTAATTTGGGCCATTTGGCCTTTCCGTTGGTCAATATCTTATGTTTAAGATTTAATGTTCATTTAATTATCATTTTTTAAAAAATTTAAGTGGTGGGAGTAATAGAGTCATTTTCTTCATTGTTTCCTTGCATGGAGTTTATTGGGGAGTTATATTCTTTGATTCTAGGGGGATTTATCTTATAAGTTTTATCTTTTTTTACTAGAACACTTCATCACCTCTCTTTGATTTTTGACTATGATTTTCCGTTCCTAGTGTGTCCACCCTAGACTGGTGAGATGTGCATTAGTGTGGTGTATCATAGGAAATTAGGATGTGCATTGTAGGATATTAGCCAGTGTTTGAATGCACAACCAGAGCGTTATCGATGCACGATATTCGGTATAAAAATGCACAACATTCAGTATAAAAATGTACGACACTCGGTATAAAAATGCACGATTAAAGTAATATGAATGCCCGGTCTGGACCAAGCAAATACTTAAACAAGAGAATTATCGATGCATGACAATCTGTATAGGAATGCACCGTCAAAGTAATATGAATGCACGGCCTAGGCCAAATGAATAATCAAATACTACGCAACAGTCATAAGCATATCAACAAGTTCAATGGACCCGCCTAATTGATCCATTGATCCAACAATTTTACTCAACAAGTCTATTGAAACCGTTAACAAGTTCAATAGACCCGCTAGGGAGCCAATTGACTAATCAAATTACTCTTCAGATCAGTTTTTCTTATTAACCCATGCCCTTAATAAATTGTCAGACTAAACCACAGGTTCTCACTTGCGGAGTTGTTCTCATGAGAGTCAAACCATATATATATATATATATATATAT
>CM008333.1:25891017-25909831 GCA_002525835.2 Ipomoea batatas | reverse complement strand
AAGTAATAGTGTTAAGTGTAGGTTGTTTAGTGAAATATCCATTTACAATGTAAAAGAGTGATGATTCATATTGTAAAATTTTGTATTATTTGATGGGATATACAGAATATATTAAGTGATTCATAACTATGTTAGTTCGACATCAAGAGTGCACTTTTCGATCTATCAAATCGGAAAGTTGGTCCTACATTCTTACTTAGATCGATGGACAAATGACATATGATGAAGTGACTTCTCAGTTACCTCATCAGTTCAAGTCGAATCGGTATAGACACGTGACACAATCAACTTAACTGATGAGCTATAGATAAGCATCATATGCTTTTATTGTCGAGAATCTCAACATGTGCTCCCTTATCCAACACTATAAAAGTCAACTAACCTTTCAAAGAGGAGGACTTTTCTAGATCAAAACTTTCTTAGTATTTCTATGTGTATTGGACGATATAAATTGCCGTTGTAAGGGTGGGCTCTGGGCCGTAAGTATTTTTGAATGATACCGTAAGTAAAGCCGAAGTAGAGAATATTCAATTGGGCTTTTAATGGGCTACGGGCTACAATAACCACTCTAATTTAGTTAGTTATTGATTCTTAAACCCATTGGGCCTGGGCTGAGGAGCCCACATATTTAACAGCGGGAAAATCCGCACGTGCGAGATTCCAACGAATCTCCTGCATGCCGCCACCTACTCAACGCAGTCGTTTATTATCATTTCCTCCGTCCACCAACCTACCCCGACAAAAACAAACGGAAGAACCGAAAGAGAAAAGGCCCAACAACTCAGTCGATCGTCGCAGCTTCTGATCCACCATCTCCAAATGGCAGGTCATATTCAAATCTTTACCAATTAACAATTCTCGGGTTTTCTTTACTGTTCAATCATAAGCTTCATAAATAGGATTTTTTTTAAAAAAAAAAATTTAAAAGAGAACTTTCTTGCATTTATGATATTGGGGTGATGCTATTGATTATGATTATGATTTTGAAGTGTTAATCTCACCACAATGGCTTTGTGATGTGAAATTGGAATGAATACTACTGTAGCTTCAGCTCAATTATTGATATGATATTTCAAAGAGTGTTTAAATTTTTTTTTTAAAAATTTTCCTTCTTTCCCATTTCTGTTTCTTCACTTATGCAAGTAATAATCTGACTACTGTTTGATATAATGGTGTGATTGTGTGAATAAGTTGGTTAAAGAGAAAAAGAAAGTGTCTTGACATAGCAAGTTGGTCACATTACTGTTTACATAATTTTCTTGGATAAAATTGACACTGACCTTGATAAAGGAGGTGGCTTTCATAGATAATATCAACTGGCAATTATTTGGAAACACTAGTAACATTTAAATTTGTTGTCAAATACTTTGGAGAGTTTTGATAAAGGTGGCAAAGAATAGCTAAATGATATGCACACGCCATAAGAAGCAAATGGATAGTTTAGTAGAGAAAACATGCAGTTAGATTTTTCCCTAATTATGGTCAGTGAAAAAGTTTAATAGCTTTGTATAAAATAGCTCTGTTTACAATAAAAACAACATATGTTGTTTTAAATTATGTGTCAAAATAATACAAGGATTTTGACACTCTTCAAGTCATTTTCAATCAGAAATCTTACAATATTGAAATTTTCAAATTTTATGCAGCATTATCGGGGAAGGTTGTCCAACATACTCTGGTAGCAAAGTGCTGCCAGCAGAACAGAAAGTTCAGTCCCCAATACCAACAGGACCATGTTGACCTTATTAGGCATGACCTTCTTTCCCCTTTAGTAGGGAAGTTGGCATGGAATGGCAACTCCACCATGCAACCATGTGCATTGTCAAAATCTAACCAAGGAAAATTTTATTGCAATGGTCTGTTCTAGAATCTCACTATTCAGGTTCATATCAGATTCAATAATAGGTTTCCAAGTCCTTTGAATATTTGATTGTTTACTAACACCTCTGTGCTTATTATCCTTATTGATATAAACTTAATTCCTTCCTAGGATAGAATGGATGGTTATTGATATATAGTTTCTGCATCCATTAGAAGATATCGCATCAACCACAAATTATATTCATGAATTTAAATTTTGATGCAGCTGCACCATCTAACACAGCTGTATCATCTGGTGAAAAAACTGATTTTCTTAAGCTTCAGAATGGCAGGTATCTGGCTTTGCTTTGCTGATTTGTCCTTCTCTTATTTTCTTTATTTGATCTCTTTGTTTCAATTATTCTTTCTTGCTTGTATTTCACGGATTGCATGACATCTGCCATTTATGTAACACAATATGGTGAACAATTTTACTTGATTGGTGACAAGTAGAGATATATGTATATCTGAATGACCTACAATGCAGCATTTCTTTGGATGCATTTACATGAGCAGTTTCATAAAAATAGTGATTTGTCTTTGGTGTTTATTGTACTTTGCAGTGATATACGTGGTGTTGCTGTTGCTGGTGTTGAAGGAGAACCAGTTAACCTCACAGAGCCAGTTACAGAAGCAATAGCAGCAGCGTTTGCTGCATGGTTGCTGGAGAAGAAGAAACTTGATGGCTCTAGCTCATTGAGGGTATCCATCGGTCATGATTCAAGAATTTCTGCAAAGAAGTTGCAGGTGTTCACCCTTATACACATAAAAGTTTTTTGGTGCAAACTTTATATACTTGAAGAAGATCCTATTCCTAGGACAGATTTAAGACATAAATCCTTATTTTCAAACAACCGTTCTCCTGAATTTGATATCTCTTAAAGTCAAAAGACAAGAATGAGCTCTAACGCTTATTAATACTTATTTATGACTTGGAGTTTTGTTTCTCTGCTTGTCTTTCTTTTAGTAAGAATTGGTTAATCTCTCTTTCAGGATGCTGTTACTCGGGGACTTACTCTTGCAGGCGCTGATGTCATCCAATATGGGTCAGTGGTTTATTTTAGTATGTTGTGCCAGTAACTATTACATGCAGATAAGGTACAATTTGATCAACAACCTCTTGGAAGAAAGATATATAATCAGTCTAAAGTTCTAAGAGGTCACATAACTTTTCTTATTAAAGAAATGAACTTGAATTTAGAAGTTTTTCATGTCAAATCCACAAGGAGCTTAGGTTATACAATAATAAGTTAGAATAGTATTGATACTCTTAGGAGTTGAAACATGCTTTATTGGGAGTTTGCTAGGATCTGATCTAATGAAATTGGGAATTACTAATGAGTAATATATGGGCTGTGGATGACACCCCAAGCAAGCATTAGTATTCTTGGAATTAAGGAAATGTACTTCCCTGACAATACTTTTTTTGTTGTGGTTTATAGATTAGCTTCAACCCCAGCCATGTTCAATAGCACTCTTACAGAAAATGAAGACTTTTTGTGTCCTGCTGATGGGTCAATCATGATAACTGGTGAGTTCATTGATCTATTCCTTTGCTAGAAGTTAGTGAATTATGATAACCTGAATTTTCTGAGAGAAGTGTGGATCATTTAATAGATACATTTCTATGTGCTGATAATGGCCTATTATCACTGCGTTAACTCCAATACTTGCTGGTTCCTTTTACTCACAAGCATTGTTACTTGTTTCAAAACAGCAAGTCATCTTCCATACAATAGGAATGGGTTTAAATTTTTTACAAATGCTGGAGGGCTTGGAAAATCTGACATCAAGGACATCCTGACACGTGCTGCAAATATATATGAAAAGTTTGCAGATGAAGATTTAAAGAATCCAGAAACGAAAGCACCTGTTTCTGTAAAAAATGTTGATTACATGTCTGTTTATACGTCTAATCTTGTAGCAGCAGTTCGCAAAGCTGCTGGTAATATAGGTAATTATTTTGTGATGCTGCTGAATTTTAAAGGAGTAACAGATTTGCTCGTCCTTGGAACTTTTCTGCTATTAAATTTTCTTTTTAATGGCAATTGCATTTGTTTGCCAATATCATTGACATGACCTCTTTATTAATTTGTTCAGAAAAGCCGCTGGAGGGGTTCCATATAGTTGTTGATGCAGGGAATGGAGCTGGAGGATTTTTCGCTGTAAGATAAATGTCAAGTTGCATTCTCATAGTATTCTTCCCTTTGCATCCCCTTGAAATCTCATACGGCAAAAGAAAAGAGTTTTACTTAAATAGCAAAGTTTATTAGCTTGGCTTCTTTTTACCATAGTCAATCTTAATCTATGTTGTGAAACATGTGCTTTGTTAAATACTTAAATGAAGTAAATGCTTTGCAGATTATATGATATTTCTTTTACTGGGTTTATCAGGGAAAAGTTCTTGAGCCTTTGGGTGCTATTACTTCTGGGAGTCAGTTCTTAGAGCCAGATGGTAAGAAATCTGAAATATTTAGATGGATGCTTCATATGATTATATTGATATAACTATTAGGCCTAGTTTAGAAAATGGCTTAAATAAGAAATTAAGCAGTTTTTCAACCTCTATCGGGCATTTCAATCTTTATGATATAAGCTCAAAGCATCTTTAATGGGTTTATCATTTCAACTGGTTCCTGAAAAGTTGCTTTTCAGCCTTTTCTGATAAGCTCCTTGAAATAGCTTATAAAAATAAGGTTAAAACAGCTTTTTATAAGGATATCCAAACACAGTAAAAAAATCAGTATAAGTGCTTGTAGTAACAGATACACCTGAACAAGCTAAAAATAAGCTTATCCAAATTGTGATCTTTTTCTTTCAGGTATGTTTCCAAATCACATTCCTAACCCAGAGGATAAGACAGCCATGAAAGCTATCACTCAGGCTGTCCTGGATAATAAGGCTGATTTGGGCATCATCTTTGATACAGATGTCGACAGGTAAGTAATTAGACGGTCTATTCATATATTTGTAATGACTAGCCTATTTTCTGATACTTGTTTGTCGTCAGATCTGCTGCTGTTGATTCAAGTGGCCGTGAGTTCAATAGGAATCGTTTGATTGCCTTGATGTCTGCTATTGTTCTGGAGGAGGTAAGTGTCGTTTCCTAATCATGGTCTTTCAGTCATTGCTTCATCCTGGATTTACACGGTGCTGTCTTTATTGTTTTATTACCAGCATCCAGGGACAACAATTGTAACTGATAGTGTGACTTCAGATGGCTTGACAGCGTTTATTGAAAAGAAACTAGGTGAGATCAATTGGCATGTCAGTTATTTTCTTTCAAACGTCAACAATGCATTAGCATGCTTATCTCAATCAATTATCACAGGGGGAAAACACCACAGGTTCAAAAGAGGCTACAAGAATGTCATTGATGAAGCCATTCGATTGGTACGGTCTTGTCATTTGCTATATACCACTTCTACTACTACAATTAGGGAAATGAAGCACCGAAAAGAATAAATACTAATGCTACTGATATGCTACGGCCACTAAGGAGAATACATTTGCCTCTTATCTTCATTCGCCCCTGCATGAATTCTGTTTCGTGTCGTTTTGCTTCTTTGACATAGATCTTTTTTGTGAAAGAAAGCAACATATTTGGTTTGTTTAGGGTTATCTTTTTGAAAGTGTTTATGGTATGATATTTAGAATCTTGCTTGGGTTTATTACATCTTCGTTAAACTTAAATTGATCATAGTGTTACATAGTTTATTCAAATCTTTGGCATCTTCGTTAAACTTAAAAAGTTTCTCCGTGATTGAAGTTTGGCTATAACTGTGGCAGAACTCTGTTGGTGAGGAATCACATTTGGCTATTGAAACGAGCGGACATGGAGCTCTCAAGGAGAATCACTGGCTCGATGATGGTGCATACCTCATGGTATACTTCTCATCTGAACTGGCCTTACTACACACGGTGTGATGTACATTTTCTCCGCTTCGTCGAGGGAGTGGAGAAGACATTATAATCAATATATTCAACATAAGTTCCACTTCTTCTCTTAATACTTACTCCCAAATAACCACAATTACTTGAAGGTTAAGCTACTGAACAAGCTTGCATTAGCAAAAGCATCTGGAAAAGGCGGTGGCAGCAAAGTCTTGACCGATTTGGTAGAGGGTCTTGAGGAACCTGCGGTGGCTGTTGAACTGAGGCTAAAAATTGATCAGTACCATCCAGATCTCAAAGGAGGGTATGGAACTAGACTAGACTTTTTATGGCCCGCACTTCTTATATCCTACTTTAGTACCAATATTTCATGCTTTGTTCAGATCTTTCCGGGAGTATGGAGAGGCAATTCTAAAACATTTAGAGACTACTATTGATTCAGACACGAATCTTCAGAAGGCCCTTGTAAACTATGAAGGGGTAAGTTATTTGTTTCTTACTTTGAATCAACCCTAGTCATATATGCTTGGTGAAGAGTGCTGGTGGAACTAAGACTTGATTCCTGAATAGTATTAAAACATTCTGAATTTGCAATATTAACAGGTTAGAGCTTCTGGCTATGGTGGATGGTTCCTTTTGAGGCTGTCACTTCACGACCCTGTCTTGCCTCTTAATATCGAGGTATATTTGCTCTTTTCTTAAATTTTTGTGCCGTCTCAATTTTATGTAATTACGGAGGATTCTTTTGATGCAAGTTTCAAAACTGATTCGCAACCCTTAAACCACCTAGGCACCAAGCAATGAAGAAGCAGCGAAACTTGGGCTTGCTGTCTTTAATGCCGTGAAGGAATTCACAGCCCTTGATACCTCTGCAGTTACGAAATTCATCCAAGTTTGAGAAGTTCTGGCAGGCTGCATGCATCTTTCCCGTAAATCTGGCTGGCTTCTTCTCTTCGAAATTAAGAGGACAGTCTTGGAAATGTTCTGTTAGTGGTGTTAGCCTGGAGAATGTAGCCAATCATCTCTCTATGCGTAACATTTTTGAATTATAGAGTGAAAGAGGTGGCTAGACAGTACTACAATTTTGGTTTGTTTTCCAAACTATTGAAATTTTCATTTTTCATTCCTCGTTGCTTGAACATTGAGGTATTTGTAAAGGTAAGAACCATGTCAAGGGTGTGCATTGCTCGACAGCAAAGAGCTGTCTGTTGAACCGTACCATAATTTCCGTTTAGGTGGCTTTTAGCATTTCATTATATCGGTTTGAATCTGGAATGAAACAGATAAGCATGCTGTAGATGACTAATAATTACAGTTCTGCACATTGACTGATCTTCCGTGGCTTTATACATACATGTGTCTGTGTATACGAGTTTCTTTCTCTGGTTTTTACATTGAGTGTTAATCACGGAACTGATTTTCCTAGCGTTATCTTGCGTCTAGAAGCTTCATCATGAAACTGAACTGGACGCCCCGAGAAGCTCGGGGTTCAGGCCAGTTAGCTCCTTCTGGCACTTTGATGATTCTGAAACCCCTCCCCATGTACAGCTTTGTGGCTCCAGGGTTGCCACTGTCACAGTGCAATGCAATGGCCCGACATCCCCAGGTTCGTGCTTGATTCTCAGCTTTAGCTACAAGTTTTTTCGCTATTCCTTTCCCACGTAAATTCTCTCGAACAGCAACATTCGATATGTAAGCAATCCCCGACCTGTCTAACATGAACACACATTATTTCATGTGTATCTGACAGAGAAAAGGAACTCACATCTGCAGCTGAAAACTCACCTTCTCTGCTGCAATGGTCCTTTCCTGGGAAGAAAATCAGCCAGAGTATCAAGAGTCAGTATCCCAGTCACATAGCCTTTACTCAGATTCAACCTTCCATTAAATCCTGCGGTTTTGATCTCCTGACTCCCTAATAACAATGCGTCTTCGTCTTCTTCTTCTTCTGAGCTTCCAGTTACTGCAACTAAACAAGTCTTCTTGCAGCCATTTGGTACAGAGAATCCAAACACCAATCCTATCAGCTTGTTCATTCTCAGCAAGACATTTATAGGGAAGGAGTAATTAGGGAAGAAGGAACTGCAATGAGTCTCTGCTACTCCCCAGCAATCCTCCAACCTTGCCTCCCTAACCACAATTTCAGGTGTTATGCTTGGAAATAGTTCAGCTACTTGACTGGCCCTACAAACACCTGTATACAAAAAACTAGAGCCGTCAAAACGAGTTTAAACTACATTGCCCCGCAAAAAGGGCGTGGCAGAAAATTGGTGGGCTAATGATGGGCTTGGTGAGCCCATCAATTTGACAGCTCTAACTTAAAAAATTAACTACGATGAAATTCTAATAAAAATAGCATTTTTATTCAGAAATCCATCTGAAAGCTCTGGTTGATATGCATAAACCATAATTCACAGTATACAAACCAATAATATGCATCTGGGCATCCAACATGAAACACAAAAATACATACAAAGATAGCAAACAGATGAATTAACTTACCTGGTTTTGGGAGAGGAAAGGGAGAGTTAGGATAAGGGTAATGGATATTTGCAGAAAATGAAGAAGCCCCCCTGGAATTGGAAGGGGGGAGGTGGTATTTGAGGCTCTTGGAATTCAGATTCATGGTAGTAGAGAGACTCAGGCTGAAAACATTCACAGAAGAAGAAGAAGAAGAAGAAGCAACAATGGCCTCTGCAACTCCACATGGTACTGCCCTCATCAGCTTCTTCACACTCACACACTCTCTCTCTCTCCAATGTTTCTGGAGAGATTTAGACTGCAACAGAAAGACAGATGAAGGGACAAGCAAACAGAGAAGAGTGTAAGGAAGCAGAGAATATCTATAGTTGCTAAGGCAGAGTAATACGACAAAGAATGAAGAAAAGCCAACTGACTGCTCACATTCCTTTCATCAACGTAATCCACTTCGGTCTATTTAGAAAGCAGAAAAATGACTTCAGCCAGATGAAAATAGCTATGATCCCAAATTTTGGAGGAAGGCAGGATTGATTATTTTGCACAACTCTTAAAGAACAGATAAGACGAAGACAACTTATAACCTATTGAATAGATAACAATAAGTAAATTACTACTTGACGCGCTTGTACACTTTAGCTTGTGGTTGAAAGCGAAACTTATGCCGATCCGATTGGTCTAACTGAGCAAGTCATGAAGGCTTAACAAATCATTAATGAAGAGTATAAAGGTTATTAGATACGGTTTTGAAAGTATTGACTGAGTGGATGGAGTATGATTTCATATATATCTCGGTCAAGTCCATCGTAAATGATTTTTCTAATACAATTCGCGGGCTATCACACAAGAGTGAAGTTTGTATAATTTGCACTCTTCACCGTCGAGTAGTAAACATTATTATTATTATTCCGTAATTTTTATTTTTTTTAACTACAATCTAACCTATCTATAGTATCTGATGAACATGATTAACATGTAACTTTTCGTTTGGAATGATAATAGTTACGTCATCAGACGACAAAGTACTTCTATTAGACACTTATTTAATACTCCGCCCGTATTAACTACAATCTAACTTATCTATAGTATCTGCCGAACATGATTGACATGTAACTTTTTGTTTGGAATGATAATAGTTATATCATCAGATGACAAAGTACTTCTATTATACACTTATTTAATATTATTAGGATGTTTTTTTTATCCTTTTTTTTTTTTAATTACACACACACACACACAAAACAGGAAATTCCAGAAATGCCCTCATGCATCTTTATATTTCATAGCAACTGAGTTTTTGATGAGTGAAGAAGTGTGTGTAATTCCCTGAAGAGTATAAATCAATGAATAACGAGGAAGAGCTCTCTCTGATCTGTTAAAAGTTAACTCCCAACGAAGAGCTCTTCCTTCCTCAACGCTGTGTGTTGACTTCAATCCTAGTGCTGCAATAGATTCACACTCATAAATCTGAAGAGATCGTAGTTAGGGTTTTAGTTCTTGGTGTAGTAGGTTTCAACAAATGTCCGGGCTTAATCGATCCTCCAGCGCTCCTTCAAAGAACGGTCTCCCTCCTCAAGAATTGCTCGATGATCTCTGCAGGTAGCTTCACTTACGTATTTCCGCGCATGTGTGTTTCTGTGCGGGCGCGCATACGAAGCATATGAATTAGCGGTTTGTTTATTTGTTGTCTGTTCCGTATGTACAGTGATATATTATATGGTATTTTAGTTAAGGGTAGGAAAAGCTAGAATCTTGCGTCAATAATTGCTAAAAAGTAGAGGAAATGGAGTCTTTTTTATTTGAATTTCTTTCAATTGTGTCGCTGGTTTAAATTGTGATTCAGAGTGTAGCCTTGTAAGATTACTTGCTTTCTTATTGGTTTATTAGTAGCATTTGGCACTTACAAGTTGCAATTATAAGGTTACTTTATACAATCATTTGTTAAGCTGAGGTAGAGCAGTGCTAATCACTTTTGACACTTAAGTTAGGGCTAACCTTGATGCAATAATTAATGCATCTGAAGTTATGCTAGAGTCCTGCTTTTATCCACAACTTAAACATGTCCCTATTTTATTCTCTTGATTCAGAGTGATATATTAAAATTTATAACCTCGGTGTATTTATCTTCATCGATGCAGTCGGTTTGTTCTGAATGTGCCAAAGGAAGATCAACAATCTTTTGAGAGGATTTTGTTTCTTGTGGAGTACGCACATTGGTTTTACGAAGACAATTCTGTTGAGAACAATCCATCATTGAAATCTTTCACTCTTAAGGAATTCACTTCTTTGTGTATCCTTCAGAATGTCTGTGCAGTTGGAGCTTTTATTTCCTAGTGGAGAGAGTAGATTGTTGATGTTGTTGGCAAGGATAGGGACATGGGGTTCTTACTGTATGATGCATGTGATGTTCTTGATCCCATTTGCATGATAGGGATAGGGAGTATTACTCATGAACCTGAGTTGCCTCTTCTTTCTGTTTTCTCTTCTCCAATGAATGGAAATTTAACTTTACTTTTTAATGAGAAATGCACTTCATTCCCCATTAACCCTATATGTGCTTTCCTTAAACCACTTCAGTATTTAACAGCTGTGATGTTTTAAAACCGTACGTTGCCCATATAGATGACATTTTCAAGGACTTCACCTCATATAAGGTTCGAGTTCCAGTTACAGGGGCCATAATTCTGGATGAGACTTATGAACGGGTAAGAGTTGAGCTCTGGGAATTTCCTTGTGAATGCTGTAATTTAAAAAGTGAATGAAGAGATGCTTTTTTAATAAGTGTAGTATCTATTATCTTGGGTGTCTTTTTCTGTTTTTTTTTTTTGGTGAAGAGTTTTTATTTGTGAAGGCTTAAATTATACTNGACGGGCTCACAGGCAGTGGCATTAATTAGTAAACAAAAAATTACAGCACTTGAAGATTTCATGGATGCTACACTAATAGAGCATGCCTCTTCTAGTATTGTTCTTTTGTATATTTATCTATTTTATAAACAGGGTGGTGGATAAATTTAAATGAAACTATGACTACAGCATTACAACAATGTTTATGTTATAGTAGTAGACAATATCATAGATACTACAGCACCTCTAGTCCCCTCATCACATTCCAAAATCAGAAGACAATATGTTTTTCTAGGTCATGAACTACTTCAGAGGTACAAAGTCTAATTGTTCTTGCTCCTCGTTGTTTTTAGTAACTAACCCATTTTACCAACTGAAAAAGGACATGAAATAAAAGGAGGGGAGGGGGGTGGAGAGAGAGAACCTTTCGTGGGTCTATCCGATCTGGGTGCTACTGGAGGCTGATGAGCTGAAATCCATGCTTTTAAAGACCTGCACAAAGCTTTTATTATCTCCTATAAATTAAAGGAAAACTGATGTGTAGTTAACAAAGACCACATCCACTCACGTTAGAAATGGAGCAACCATGTAAAGTTTGAGGCCAGTGTAACTGCGAGATATGACATCACCATTTGCTGGCTGGAGTTCATCAAGTCGCTGCCATGCTATTTCCTGCATACAAAAGCACCTTCAACATTTAGTAGCTGTACTTATCGTACATCAGCTCCTTCTGGATGGTGTGCAAAACAAATGCCAGTCACCAACTTCTGTTTTCTCCCCTTCCTACCAACATATGACCTTAAGAAAAATTCAATAACCGAAAAAAGCTACATGGATCTGTCTCCAACAACTACAATGAGATCTTTAACTATAGCATATCTATGGTATTCCTGAACTCATCGTCACAGTTGACAGTAGTCCAAATCACAAAAAGGAAGAAGATTTTTTGTCAGCACAACTTTTCATTTTGACTTTCTAGCCACTGATCTAAGAACAAAAATGCTCCTCATTTTTCAACAATCTCTTAGGGGCAAGGCAAGTTGGATAGAGATACTTCAAGAACTTACACTAATCTCCTTTTTGGTTTGTGGTGCAAAGGCTGTATCATCTTTCACTCCAGCAATTATGTAAAGCCGCACTCTTTGCTGTCCAAATACCATCTCTATATGCTCTTCTTTGTTAAGAAGTTTTGAGACATCAAACCCTGTTTCCTCCAAAACCTGCATCCATCCATCATAGAATATAAATAACCATATTTTGTTAGGTAGTATATGGCTTAAAAGGAAAAGTCAGAAATAGTCTACTGATAAAAGTTTTTTAATGAGAAAAGCACAGCAGAGAGATGGAGCTTTGCATCACTTTTGTATATAAAGCGACACAAAGTGGCAAAATTAAATTTTATTCAGAGGCTATGGAGTTTGACCAGATGCATATACACAGAGTTGTGAATTAACTTAACGCGAATCTAAGAAACAGGATTAGGAACCTCTCTAATGGCACATGTATGATCTTCTTCGTCCTTATTCTTTTTTCCACGAGGGAAACTCCAGCTTGATCCTTTCCATCCCTTCACTAGCAAGCACTGCATTTACAAAAATCGTCAGCAAATACAAAGCATAAAGAAGACTAGGAACAATAAACGGGAGTTCTACAGAAGACAGCTAAGAGCATTGTAAGCATTTATCTCTCTAAAATAAAAAAATAATTATATATATATATATATATATATATATATATATATAGGAGAGAAGAAGAAGTCAGCTGCATATGTAAGGTTGCTTTTGTCCATTAGAAGATAATATACAAGAGGCTGTCACTGTCAGTATATCATATGGTCTTATTTCAGGTGAATGTTCAGCAAACAAAATAAAATTTATACACAAATACACAATGCCAGGTGAGCACCTATAGCTCATTTTACTGCAGTTGACCTGGGTTTGTCTCTTCACTGTAACTACATAACTTCCAAGATAATTCATACAGCACATATTATGCTTACACACAGTATACTCAAACGTGTGAGAATACATATTAGAATGCATGAATACACTGCTTTTATTCAAGAAGAATAAGTATCCACGAAGAGACAACAGCACTAACAAGAAACAATAATTACATGAAATTTATTCTCCAAAGAATTGATTACCCACGTTCATTTCTGTGTTTGACAGTATAATTTAAGCCTTCACAAATAAAAACTCTTCACCAAAAAAAAAAAACAGAAAAAGACACCCAAGATAATAGATACTACACTTATTAAACAAGTATCTCTTCATTCACTTTTTAAATTACAGCATTGACAAGGAAATTCCCAGAGCTCAACTCTTACCCGTTCATAAGTCTCATCCAGAATTATGGCCCCTGTAACTGGAACTCGAACCTTATATGAGGTGAAGTCCTTGAAAATGTCATCTATATGGGCAACGTACGGTTTTAAAACATCACAGCTGTTAAATACTGAAGTGGTTTAAGGAAAGCACATATAGGGTTAATGGGGAATGAACTGCATTTCTCATTAAAAAGTAAAGTTAAATTTCCATTCATTGGAGAAGAGAAAACAGAAAGAAGAGGCCACTCAGGTTCATGAGTAATACTCCCTATCATGCAAATGGGATCAAGGACATCACATGCATCATACAGTAAGAACCCCATGTCCCTATCCTTGCCAACAACATCAACAATCTACTCTCTCCACTAGGAAATAAAAAGCTCCAACTGCACAGACATTCTGAAGGATACACAAAGAAGTGAATTCCTTAAGAGTGAAAGATTTCAATGATGGATTGTTCTCAACAGAATTGTCTTCGTAAAACCAATGTGCGTACTCCACAAGAAACAAAATCCTCTCAAAAGATTGTTGATCTTCCTTTGGCACATTCAGAACAAACCGACTGCATCAAGGAAGATAAATACACTGAGGTTATAAATTTTAGTATATCACTCTGAATCAAGAGAAGAAAAGAGGGACATGTTTAACTTGTGGATAAAAGCAGGACTCTAGCATAACTGCAGATGCATTAATTATTGCACCAAGGTTAGCCCTAACTTAAGTGTCAAAGTGATTAGCACTGCTCTACCACAGCTTAACAAATGATTGTGTAAAGTAACCTTGTAATTGTAACTTGTAAGTGCCAAATGCTACTAATAAACCAATAAGAAAGCAAGTAATTTTACAAGGCTACACTCTGAATCACAATTTAAACCACGACACAATTGAAAGAAATTCAAATAAAAAAGGCTCCATTTCCTCTATTTTTTGGCAATTATGGACGCAAGATTCTAGCTTTTCCTACCCTTAACTAAAATAGTAAAATACCATATAGTATATCACTGTGCATACGGAACAGACAACAAATAAGCAAACCGCAAATTCATATGCTTCGTATGCGCGCCCGCACAGAAACACACATGCGCGGAAATACGTAAGTGAAGCTACCTGCAGAGATCATCGAGCAATTCTTGAGGAGGGAGACCGTTCTTTGAAGGAGCGCTGGAGGATCGATTAAGCCCGGACATTTGTTGAAACCTACTACACCAAGAACTAAAACCCTAACTACGATCTCTTCAGATTTATGAGTGTGAATCTATTGCAGCACTAGGATTGAAGTCAACACACAGCGTTGAGGAAGGAAGAGCTCTTCGTTGGGAGTGAACTTTTAACAGATCAGAGAGAGCTCTTCCTCGTTATTCATTGATTTATACTCTTCAGGGAATTACACACACTTCTTCACTCATCAAAAACTCAGTTGCTATGAAATATAAAGATGCATGAGGGCATTTCTGGAATTTTCCTGTGTTTTTTTTGTGTAATTAAAAAAAAAAGGAAAAAAATCCTAATAATATTAAATAAGTGTCTAACAGAAATACTTTGTCGTCTGATGATATAACTATTATCATTCCAAACAAAAAGTTACATGTCAATCATGTTCGGCAGATACTATAGATAGGTTAGATTGTAGTTAATACGGGCGGAGTATTAAATAAGTGTTTAATAGAAGTACTTTGTCGTCTAATGACATAACTATTATCATTCCAAACGAAAAGTTAAATGTTAATCATGTTCATCAGATACTATAGATAGGTTAGATCGTAGTTTAAAAAAAAAAAAAATTTACGGAACAATAATAATAATGTTTACTATTCAATGGTGAAGAGTGCAAATTATATAAACTTCACTCTTGTGTGATAGCCCGTGAATTGTGTTGGAAATATCCTTTACAATGGACTTAACCGAGATATACGAGAGCCATACTCCGTCCACTTAGTCAATACTTTCAAAACCGTCTCTAGTAACCTTTATACTTTGTATTAATGATTATAAATAATGATTTATTAAGCCTTCATGACTTGCTCAGTTGGTAGACCAATCGGCATAAGTTTCGCTTTCGACCCCAAGCTAACTGATTATTGTGGATAAATGTTTATTGTGTACTAAAGTGTACAACCGCGTCAAGTAGTCATTTACTTATTATTATATATTCAATAGGTTATAAGTTGTCTTCGTCTTATTTGTTCTAAGAGTTGTCCAAAATGATCAATACTGCCTTCATCCAAAATTTGGGATCATAGCTATTTTCAGCTGATTGAAGTCATTTTTCTGCCTTCTAAACAGACCTCAGTGGATTACGTTGATGAAAGGAATGTGAGCAGTCAGTTGGGTTTTCTTCATTCTTTGTCGTATTACTCTGCCTTAGCAACTATAGATATTCTCTGCTTCCTTACACTCTTCTTTGTTTGCTTGTCCCTTCATCTGTCTTTCTGTTGCGGTCTAAATCTCTCCAGAAACATTGGAGAGAGAGGAGAGAGAGAGAGAGTGTGTGTGTGAAGAAGCTGATGAGGACAGTACCATGTGGAGTTGCAGAGGCCATTGTTGCTTCTTCTTCTTCATCTTATTCTTCTGTGAATGTTCTCAGCCTGAGTCTCTCTACCATGAATCTGAATTCCAAGAGCCTCAAATACCACTTCCCCCCTTCCAATTCCAGGGCGGCTTCTTCATTTTCTGCAAATATCCATTGCCCTTATCCTAACTCTCCCTTTCCTCTCCCAAAACCAGGTAAGTTAATTCATCTGTTTGCTATCTTTGTATGTATTTTTGTGTCTCATGTTGGATGCCCAGATGCATATTATTGGCCTGTATACTGTGAATTATGGTTTATGCATATCAACCAGAGTTTGAGTTTTCAGATGGATTTCTGAATAAAAATGCTATTTTTATTAGAATTTAATCGTAGTTAATTTTTTAAGCTAGAGCTGTGAAAACGGACTTAGTCATTCCTGCCAAATTGGCAGGCTCACCAAGCCCATCATTAGCCCACCAATTTTCTGCCACGCCCTTTTTGCAGGGCAGTGCAGTGCAGGTTAAACTCGTTTTGACGGCTCTAATTTTTTGTATACAGGTGTTTGTAGGGCCAGTCAAGTAGCTGAACTATTTCCAAGCATAACACCTGAAATTGTGGTTAGGGAGGCAAGGTTGGAGGACTGCTGGGGAGTAGCAGAGACTCATTGCAGTTCCTTCTTCCCTAATTACTCCTTCCCTATAAATGTCCTGCTGAGAATGAACAAGCTGATAGGATTGGTGTTTGGATTCTCTGTACCAAATGGCTGCAAGAAGACTTGTTTAGTTGCAGTCACCGGAACCTCAGACGAAGAAGAAGAAGACGCATTGTTATTCGGGAGTCGGGAGATCAAAACCGCGGGTTTTAATGGAAGGTTGAATCTGAGTAAAGGCTATGTGACTGGGATACTGACTCTTGATACTCTGGCTGATTTTCTTCCCAGGAAAGGACCATTGCAGCAGAGAAGGTGAGTTTTCAGCTGCAGATGTGAGTTCCTTTTCTCTGTCAGGTACACATGAAATAATGTGTTTCACAGGTCAGGGATTGCTTACATATCAAATGTTGCTGTTCAAGAGAATTTACGCGGGAAAGGAATAGCGAAAAAACTCGTAGCTAAAGCTGAGAATCAAGCACGAACCTGGGGATGTCGGGCCATTGCATTGCACTGTGACAGTGGCAACCCTGGAGCCACAAAGCTATATATGGGGAGGGGTTTCAGAATCATCAAAGTGCCAGAAGGAGCTAACTGGCCTGAACCCCGAGCTTCTCGGGGCGTCCAATTCAGTTTCATGATGAAGCTTCTAGACGCAACGTCCAGATAGATAACGCTAGGAAAATCAGTTCTGTGATTAACACTCAATGTAAAAACCAGAGAAAGAAACTCGTATACACACAGACACATGTATGTATAAAGCCAGGGAAGATCAGTCGATGTGCAGAACTGTAATTATTAGTCATCTACCGCATGCTTATCTGTTTCATTCCAGATTCAAATCGATATAATGAAATGCTAAAAGCCACCTAAACGGAAATTGTGGTACGGTTCAACAGAAAGCTCTCTGCTGTCGAGCAATGCACACCCTTGTCATGGTTCTTACCTTTACAAATACCTCTCTACACTCTCAATGTTCAAGCAACGAGGAATGAAAAATGAAAATTTCAGTAGTTTGGGAAACAAACCAAAATTGTAGTACTGTCTAGCCACCTCTTTCATTCTATAATTCAAAAATGTTACGCATAGAGAGATGATTGGCTACATTCTCCAGGCTAACACCACTAACAGAACATTTCCAAGACTGTCCTCTTAATTTCGAAGAGAAGAAGCCAGCCAGATTTACGGGAAAGATGCATGCAGCCTGCCAGAACTTCTCAAACTTGGATGAATTTAGTAACTGCAGAGGTATCAAGGGCTGTGAATTCCTTCACGGCATTAAAGACAACAAGCCCAAGTTTCGCTGCTTCTTCATTGCTTGGTGCCTAGGTGATTTAACGGTCGTGAATTAGTTTTGAAACTTGCATCAAAAGAATCCTCCGTAATTACATAACATTGAGACGGCACAAAATTTTAAGAAAAGAGCAAATATACCTCGATATTAAGAGGCAAGACAGGGTCGTGAAGTGACAGCCTCAAAAGGAACCATCCACCATAGCCAGAAGCTCTAACCTGTTAATATTGCAAATTCAGAATGTCGTAATACTATTCGAGAATCCAGTCTTAGTTCCAACAACACTCTTCACCAAGCATATGAGACTAGGGTTGATTCAAAGTAAGAAACAAATAACTTACCCCTTCATAGTTTACAAGGGCCTTCTGAAGATTCGTGTCTGAGTCAATAGTAGTCTCCAAATGTTTTAGAACTGCCTCTCCATACTCCCGGAAAGATCTGAAAAGCATGAAATATTGGTACTAAAGTAGGAAAATAAGTGCGGGCCATAAAAAGTCTAGTCTAGTTCCATACCCTCCTTTGAGATCTGGATGGTACTGATCAATTTTTAGCCTCAGTTCAACAGCCACCGCAGGTTCCTCAAGACCCTCTACCAAGTCGGTCAAGACTTTGCTGCCACCGCCTTTTCCAGATGCTTTTGCTAATGCAAGCTTATTCAGCAGCTTAACCTTCAAGTAATTGTGGTTATTTGGGAGTAAGTATTAAGAGAAGAAGCGGAACTTATGTTGAATATATTGATTATAATGTCTTCTCCACTCCCTCGACAAAGCGGAGAAAATGTACATCACACCATGTGTAGCTAAGGCCAGTTCAGATGAGAAGTATACCATGAGGTATGCACCATCATCAAGCCAGTGATTCTCCTTGAGAGCTCCATGCCCGCTCGTTTCAATAGCCAAATGTGATTCCTCACCAACAGAGTTCTGCCACAGTTATAGCCAAACTTCAATCACAG
>CM008333.1:25857868-25873844 GCA_002525835.2 Ipomoea batatas | reverse complement strand
AAGATTCAATGGATGCGGTATTGACTCTTTGTGCTTCAATATATTGAGCTGTCTTACAGATCTTTAGGGAAAGTACGGTATTTTTGAGAAAAAATGTACTACCTCCGTCCCATTTTGATTGTCTGATTCGTTTAACGAGCCTTGACTTGAGTTATTTTTAATCTAATTTTTCATAATATTCTATTTAGCATTAATATATAAAATTTATATATTTAGAAACTACATTAAAAGTATTATTAAACACAAAAAATTAAATTTAAAAATAATAAAAAAATTACTAAAGAAAATAATCAATAAGAAAGAATTGATTTGACCAATGAATAGTAAATATGACAGGTAAAATGGGACAGAGGGAGTAATACTTTAAAATCAAAATATAATATTTAGGTGTTGAAACGTTACTTATGAGAAAAATTATAATAAAAACTAGAGTCCTTAAAACGGGTTTCCCGTCAAGTTATGCTCGTTTAACTTGGGTTTGAGACGGGCCAAGTTGGAGATTTCACCATCCCAACCCGTTTAGCCATTGGTGGTACCCGGGTTATACGGGTTGGCCCGTGTTATCCAGCAGGCCAACCCGTCACCCCACACCCACTCCAAGTTTATTTAAATATATATATATAGTTTTAGTTTAAATATGATTTGTATTAGAATTTTAATGTATTGTTCATAGCAAGAATTAAACTCTTTGATAATTGTTAACTCAAAGGTCAAAGGTTTGAGTCTTAAATCTATACTATATATAAAATTATTATTCTCCTACCAAATCAGAACACTATTATTTTCTCCTAAATATGACAAGTGAATATTATAAACAATCAGGAAGTACTATGAAGAAACACACAAAATCCGGAGTCATAGGAAATAAAAGGAAACATATAACAAGAAACAAATATAACAGTGTTACTGTTGTCCTTATTTTTTAAAAGGGTTTTTCTTACCATGCACAAATCTAAGGGTCAAATAGGCCACTGAACTGCACACGAAAATATAATTAGGCTACTCAACTTTAAAAAAAAACTACAATTGAGTATCTAAACTAACTCATTTCATGTAATTTGTCCAATTTACAGGTTTCTAAAACGTCACCTCAAATTGAAATTATTTAAAAAAAAATTAAAAATAATCTATATTATATATAAAAGTAAAATCCTCCTATTTCATTTCCCGCCCAAACTTTTGTAGTCAATTAATTGAATATTGAGTTAATTCCATTTTTTGTCCTAGATTTATAGGTGACAATCCACTTTTAGTCCTTTTTTATTAGAACATCCTTATTTGGTCCTAGTATTATTGTAGCATGACCAATTTTAGTCCTCCAGCAACAAAATTGTTGAAATATTATTAAATACAAAGAAATGTCAATCTCTTTTATACAAAGTATGTTGAACCGCTATATTTTTTATGTTTATTTTTCTGAAAACATTCATAATTGAAGACTGAAATGTCATTGTATATAACGATAACTTAAACTGATTTGTTGATAAAGGACCAAAATTGGTCATGCCACAATAATACTAGGACCAAAAGTGGATGTTCTAATAAAAAAGGACTAAAAGTGGATTGTCACATATGAATCTATGACCAAAAATGAAATTAACTCTTAAATATTTTATTGGTCAAATAATTAATAATGCTTATTTGGTAAGGAAATGTAAAATGGAAATTAATTAATATCTATTAATTGGTAATATTGTTTCTATATTCATGTATCAATACTATTAATAAAAGAAAAATCCCCGCTTCAACTTTTTCCGCACAAACTAATATTATTAATTAATTGGTAAAAAAATAATAAAGTTTAATTAGTAACAAAATTTTATTTACCAAATTCTGAGAATAATTAAACCATTATAATTGTGAGAATAATGGAAACAAATTTTGCATAATTTTATAAGAAAAAATAATTTATTAATTATTATTTACACCAATAATAATAATAATTTGAATACTTATCTACACTACTATTAATGTAACCCCTCGGTTTTTCCGACAAAGTTAAGATTCGAGAATATCGATATAAATTTTTTTTAAGCTATGACAATTAAGAGAAGACTGTTCGGTGCTCGAAATAATTTTTTTTTGGATTAGTTATCGATAAGCTGCGAACTACGTACCGGTCACGAACCGAGAAAAATCTTAAGGATATAGATTCAGGACGACATTCCTAGAACTTGGATTATTAAGTATCATACGATTAAGCCTGAATTTCTGGTTAGTTCAAGAAAAATTTCAAATGGACTGTAAGGGATAAATTGTTACGGACTCTGTACCTATATTTCGCGGAATACCGAAAAATTCCCAAATTTGGTGATTTGCGACGGGAATATTTTTTGAATAATTTTGGTATTAGAATTTTCCCGAATTAAGTTATAATCCTCCGAACTTTCATCTGATTTAAGCATAAACTGGCCAATTAGATTTGTGATCTTCTAAGGACTCCATGGGGTGTTGACATGTGGCAAGCAAATCTAGACTAAGATTGGGCAATTAATGTGGCATTTATGAGGTATGGAGGCTTTGCACTTGTTGCTTGATCTTCAAGAACAATATCTACACTAATCACCATCATCTCTCTCTCACTCTCCCACTCCATTTTCGAAATATACACACTTAGAGGAAGAAGAAGGAAAATTATCTTAGTCTTCCATTGTGATCAAGGAGATCCAAAGTATTTTTCCAACCCAAGAGATTAAGTGTAGGTAAGACCTTAGACTTGGTTGGAGTTATTCATCTTTAGAACTTAAGTGTTAATGTTTAGTGCATGAAAAATATTGTTATTGTGGTGATGTTTTTAGGGTCTTTGAATTCAAGGAAGGAAACTAGCAACTTCTTGGATTAAAAATCTTCCATTGAGGTAAGGAATCCCTTAAGTTAACTCAATCACTTGAAGATAGACAAATGCTAGGAAATTATATGATTACGAATTTTTATATGAAAATTATGTGCTATGTTATAGATCTAAAAGTTGGCTCAAAAATCTTTACTTTGATTTTTGGTAAAAATTTGTTATGCATGTTCATAGCTACTTTTATGCATGTATATATTGTATGAGGCCCAAAGTGGGCAGAAACGGAAGGACGCAACAGTGGACGCGCGTCCACCGCGCGCCCTTCGCGGAACCAACGTTCGACGCCTCGGCCGAGAGGCTGGACGCCGCACGGACGCGCGCGTCCGTGGGCGCCCANAAGAAAACAATTTTTAGAGGTGGTACGTCGGGGGGCTTGTACTGTTGGCCTGTTTCTAAGGGTGGTCCTGCTGCGTTTGTTGCTGCTCGAGCGTCTCCAGCCGTGTGGCACAACAGGCTTGGTCACCCTCATCTGCGGGTCTTACGTCAAGTTTTAGATTCTTGTCCTGTTAGTTCGTTTAAATCTACAGAATTGCAAAATATTTGTTCTTCTTGTCAGTTAGGAAAGTCATCGCGTTTTCCCTTACCGCGTGTTGACAAGTCTAGTTCGCATGTTTTAGAATTAATCTATATAGACATTTGGGGCCCTGCGCCTTTATTATCTGCAAACGGTTTTCGTGACTTTGTACTGTTTGTAGATGATTTTACGCGTTATGTTTGGTTTTTTCCTATGCGTGCAAAGACTGATTTATATAGCATCTTTGATCGCTTTCGTTTAATGGTTGAGCGCTCCTTTTCTCGCAAAATTATTTCTGTTCAATCTGATTTAGGGGGAGAGTATAACAAACTTCATGCCACTTTGCTTTCTCTTGGTATTCGACACAGGAGATCCTGTGCGTATACACATGAGCAAAATGGTAGGGTCGAACGTCGGCACCGGCACATTTTTGAAACCGGGTTAGCCTTAATGGCCCAGGCGTCTGTTCCCTCTCGTTTTTGGGACTACGCTTTTGAGGCTGCTGTGTACCTGATTAATAGGTTACCCACTCGTGTCTTGACTAATCGGTCTCCTCATATTTGTCTCCATCGTTCTCCTCCCTCTTATTCGTTTTTGCGAGTGTTCGGGTGTCTTTGTTTTTCGTTGTTACGGCCCTACAATCGTAACAAATTACAGTTTCGCTCCTCTCCGTGTGTGTGTTTAGGATATCCTGAGTCGTACCGTGGCTATCGTTGTTTAGATCTTCATACTAACAAGGTATTTATCTGCCGTCATGTTCGGTTTGATGAAACCGTTTTTCCGTTTGCTGCTCCTCTTACTCCTGTGCAGGCTGATCCACGTTCTGCTTCGGACTCACCGCCTTGGGGTGTGGCTTCTGTCTTGGTGCCGCCTGATGATACACCTGTTGAGGCGTCTGTGCATGACTTGTCTGCTGATAGCACTGAGGCACTGGTTTCGGATTCTGTATCCAGTGAGCACACGGTGACTCAGACCACGCGGCAGCCCTCTCGGACCGGTCGTGGTCGACGGGATCAGCCGCTTCCACCACGGTCACACGGGATGGCTCTTTGTAGTATTGGGCCTACTCAGCATGTTGCCTTGATGACTACGGCTCCTCCTCCTGAGCCCACTTGTTACTCTCAGGCTGTGAAGCATCCCGAGTGGCGAGAGGCCATGGACTTGGAGTTTAACGCGTTGTTGCACAACAGTACGTGGCGGCTGGTTCCTTTTTCCCCGGGAATGAACGTTGTTGGATGTAAATGGGTTTTCCGGACCAAGCGTAAGGCTGACGGGACTGTTGAGCGTCATAAAGCGCGGCTTGTTGCCAAGGGATTTAATCAGGTAGCCGGGAAAGATTTTTTTGAGACTTTCAGTCCTGTGGTCAAGCCGACGACTGTGCGTCTTCTTCTATCTCTAGCGGTTTCTCGGGTTTCTGACTGTGCGTCAGCTCGATGTCCACAACGCGTTTCTGAATGGCACTCTAGCTGAAACAGTATACATGCGTCAGCCTCCGGGTTATGAAGACAATTCCGTGCCTACACATGTTTGTTTGCTCCAGAGGTCTCTCTATGGTTTGAAGCAGGCTCCACGTGCCTAGTTCATCCATCTCCATGACTTTCTTTTCTCTGTTGGCTTTACGTCATCCAAAACTGATGTTTCTTTGTTCATCTATTCCTCTGCTGCCGTTCAGGTTTATGTGTTGGTCTACGTCGATGACATTCTTATCATGGGTTCTGATTCGGCTCGGGTATCTGCGTTGATTACTCAGTTGGCGCAGGAGTTCAAGATTCGTGATATGGGCTCTCCGGCTTTCTTTCTTGGGATTGAGACGGTTCAGTTACCTGATGGTATACTTCTTTCTCAACAACGGTACATGAAGGACATTCTCAAGCGTGCAGGCATAGTTGACTGTAAACCTGTGGCTACTCCGGTCTCACTGACTCGGGAGGATGTTTCTACCGTTCCATATGCTGATCCTACTCAGTATCGCAGTTTTGCAGGGGCTCTTCAGTATCTCACCATTACTCGACCGGACTTGTCTTTTGCGGTCAATCTCCTCTGTCAACGCATGCATTCTCCCACTACGGCTGATTGGTGTATGTTGAAGCGTGTTCTGCGGTACGTTAATGGCACTCTGCACTTTGGTCTTCAGATTCGTCGCTCGATGTCTTCAGCTCTCCATGCTTTCTCTGACTCGGATTGGGCTGGTGATCCTTCTGATCGGAAGTCCACGAGTGGTTTTGCAGTGTACTTGGGAGGCAATTTGGTGTCTTGGATGTGCCGGAAGCAGCGTACTGTGGCCCGTTCGTCTACTGAGGCTGAGTACAAGGCCCTGGCTGACGTGTCTGCGGAGGTGACATGGTTGGTTTCCCTATTGAAGGAGATTGGTTTACCGCTACGCTCTGCACCGGTGCTATGGTGTGATAACTTAGGGGCCACATATCTCTGCGTGAATCCTGTCTTTCATGCTCGAACAAAGCACGTGGAAATTGATTACCACTTTGTTCGGGACAAGGTTGCTAAAGGCGAGTTGCTTGTTCGTTTTATATCTACGAAGGACCAGTTAGCTGATTTATTTACAAAACCTCTTGTTAGTTCTCGTTTTGCTTTTTTTGCGTGGCAAGGTCAATGTTGTAGCTAGTCCACCTTGTGCTTGAGGGGGAGTGTTAGGACTCTAGTATTTGTGTTACACTAGGTCTAGTACTCTCTCTCTATATTATTGTTCTTCAAACTTTCTGTTAATGTTACGTAAGATATTTTCCCATCCTCATCGATGGTTGTTTGAACAAAATTTGCGACCAAGTAGGGGAGTGATCCCCATTAAGACATTTTGACTCAACCTTCAACTCCTTAGAAGGAAACACGTGAGGAACAAAACGTACATGCCTTGATAAATAGACCCGATTTGAGACAAAATCTAGGCACTTATAAGCTGACTGGGTGTTCGAATAACCCAAAAAGATACACGGTAATGACCTTTGTTCGAGTTTCTTTGTATGATAAGGGCGTAGCCAGGGGAAACACAAACAACCAAAATGTTGTAGCTTATCATAGTTTGGTGACCGATTAAATAGAATGTGGTAAGGAGATTTATTACCTAAAACCGGTGTTGGGAGTCGATTTATTAGATAGGTTGCTGTTTGAAATGCATGAGACCAGTATGTAGTTGGCATAGAGGCAGCATGTAGTAGGGACATGCCGGTTTCGACGATATGCATGTGTCGTCGTTCAGCCATGCCATTGTGTTCAGGAGTATGTGGGGGAGTTGTAAAATGCGAAATACCGTGAGTGTTGAACATTGGTATTAGTTTAACAAACTCCCCCATTATCAGAATAGACTGAAACAATCGACAAACCAAAGAATTTTTCTACCAACCTTTTAAACTGGGGAAATATCTCAAACACATCAGACTTACGTTTTAGAGGATATAGCCAAATATATCGTGAAAAATGATCAATGAAAATAATGTAATAAGTAAATCCATCAATCGATGTGTCAGACGTACCCCATACATCAGTGTAGATTAATTGGAGAGGTTTAGTACTAACAAGAGTGCTCTTGGAAAACTGTAACTTGTGACTCTTGTATACATTGCACGACTGACAATAAAATTTATTTAATAATGACATAGAAATGGGAACACTGCAGTGTTGCAGCACAAGATGTAACACCTTACTGGATGGATGCCCAAGGCGATGATGCCATTGCGACATACTGGACAGATTTATGGAATTAATAGTGGGCTGACTTGAGAGTGGTCCGAAGTATACTCCATTAACGTTCGTCCCCCGCAGAAGCGACGTCCCCGTTCGAAGATCCTTCACAACAAAATACGAGTGAAAAAATTCAACCGACACATGATTAGTTTTGCACAACTGAGACACAGGCACTAAATTAGTGTGCAACTGTGGGACACGGAGAACGTTTTGAAGAGTGAGCGAAGAAGAAGAAGCGGGAATAACAGACTGACCAATATGAGAGATTTTTAAGGAATTACCGTTACCCAGGCGTATCTCATCGGGACCCTTGTACTCTGAAAAGGTTTGTAGAGGAGCCATATTTGGAGTGGCATGGTGAGATGCCCCACTGTCAAACAACCACGGTGAGGTTGACCGAACTGCGGAGTTGACTGTTGGTGACTGATTGGATGGCGTTGCCTGCATAGGAAAAACGTTATTATCCTTTAAGAACCGAGCCAATTTGCGACAAACACGGGCTTCATGGCCGGCAAAATTGCAGAACTAGCATACAACACTGGACCGGTTGTTGCATGGAATATAAATTATTATATTAGATAAGCAAGGCTAATAAAAATAAATTCATAATTAAAAATATATATATTGAATTGCTAACAAACCTAGAGAGATCCATGGATAATTAGATCAGAAACTCACCGGATTAGCAGAGAAGCTAGACCAAAATATATATATTAAATTTCTATTTCATGGCAATACAAAATCCTAATTTCTTGTTGCAGTTTGCTTGTCTATATCCGCTGGATCAGAAAGACATGGGTCCAGCGTTAAATTGGAAACCGAGTTCTCCCAAAATTTTTTCTCACAAAGAGAACACACTTGCCACTTGAGCTACCACATTTGGTTAAATTGGAATGATAATGAGAATTAAATACTTAGTAATGGTGATGAATAGGAATTGGAATCAAAATAAATAAATAAATAATTAATTAATTAAAATAAATAAATATAAATACAAATATATACACATACATATATGCGCATATATATCAAAATTTCATATTTAATGCATGAACAATGACATTTTTATTTTTATTTTCATTTTCATTTTCTTCTCTTTTATTTTCTATTCCATTGTTCAAAATTAAAGCTGATGAGTAAAAAAACAATGTGTTTTGTAATTACTAAATGATTTGATTCTAATAGTAGGAAAACAAAAGTAGGCAAACAAACATGATAATGTTTATCAAACTCATAGTAGGGTGCAAAACTCCTCAACCAAACACCACCTTCGTAGATTGGAATTGATGATACATAATAATGACCATGTTTGGTAACATAGTTAGCTTATTAGCCAATTTTAACTTTTTTGACCACTATTAGCTGTTTGACTTCGTTAAAAAATTAATATTCGTGTTTGACAAAATAGTTTTTTTGTAACAACTTATTGTTCTAAAATGCTAAAATTCAAAAGCAGCTTTTTTGTTCAGCTTTTTGAGAAAGTCATTTTGGGGGTGTTTGGTTATTGGCTTATAAGCCAAATTTTAGCTTATTTGACTAAGTTTAGATTTTTGACCAACCAATAAGCTATTTTGAAGTGTTTGGTAAATGACTTATTGGTCTTAGCTTATTGAGCCAATAAGCTGAAAATTGAAAAGCTAATGAATGTAGCTTTTTGTATCAGCTTATTGGGAATCATGTGTATATTGACTATTTTATCATTTGAAATAAATGGGATTTACTTTTAAATAGGTGGTATGTTTGCTATTTTATAATAATAATAATAATAATAATAATAATAATAATAATAATAAACATAACGGGTGATGAGTTTGTCATTTTTAATAATAATAATAGAAAATAAATGCGTAATAAAAATTGTTTTAGAATACTCAGTATAATTTAATAAGAGTAACTTATGTCCTTAAAAAAAAAAGTATAGATGATATCCAAATTTTATAATTATTTATTAATAAGAGTTTATCTTCTTGTTATATTTAAAGGTCGAAATTATACAATACACTCATACCATTAAATGTCATTTTACATTCAATCAGCTATTAGTAAACAGCTAATTTACCAAATAGTTTTTTATAACTAGCTAATACGACCAGCTGGTCAAACCAGTTAACGCAATCAGCCTTCCACTACTAGCTAAACCAACCAGCTATCAGCCGTTTGCCAAACACCCCCTTTGCATGTAATCAGCTATTAGCTAACAATTAATTTACAAAATACTTTTCTACAATCAATTAATTCTATCAACTAGTCGAATCAACTAACTCAATCAACTAACATTTATTTACCAAACACCCCCAATATGACTCTTTTCTCTAGATCTATTTCTCTTGTCTAGGTAAATTTCGCTCATGTGCAATAGCCACAAACCAAACTAGAGAAATAAATTGCATTAAGACCTTGTATGATGGGTTCAACTAAAAGGGTGTTAAAAAGAATCGAATTTGTGACCAAGTATGAGAATCATACTTTAATTTACTATGCTCCCAAATGGTTAAATTTACCAACTGACTCGATCACTGGTATCTTCTTCCAAACTTCACTCCTTGACTAGTTGAGTACAGTTGCCCATGTGGACTACTTTAATTTACTCAATTGGCCACAAATGGGCTCTCTTTACTTTATTGTTCATATTGTATATGGCGTAATCAATTGTACTTTGAATAAAAACAATATAATGATTCACATGAGAAACCATCTCAATTTTTTTTAATACTACTAACTCTATTACAATGCAGTATCTGTTCATAACTACTTTCTCAACCTATTGAAGCACAAGAGTCAGGTAATGCACAATTACCTATTACAATGCACATCTCAATTTTTTTTAATACTACTAACTCTATTACAATGCACAATTATTCACAAGAAGTTCTATCAATGTCTAAAAAGTTCATGAAGTAGAAAACCAGGTAATCACACTGCATGTATAAAAGCAACCTGATGTGGTTATTGATTATTAAGGATAAAAAAAAAAATTAAAACATGCTACTACATTGAAATTACTGTGTTTGTACAATTAAGTCAATGAATTAAAAGCCAAGGACCTTGTGGTCCAGTGGCATCAAACCCTTCTCTTTATACGGTGTTTCAATAGGTTGAGAAAGTATGAACATATACTGCATTATAATAGAGTTAGTAGTATTCAAAAAAAAAGTCAATGAATTAAAAACTTGTGCAATTTACATTTTCTTTTAAAGTTATCACCTGATTGGCTGATTTTTAGTATAAACATGAAGTATTATTCATTTCACAAAAACAATAATTGAAAGTTATAAACCAAATTCAGCCAAATATACTCATATAAACAATGGCATAGGTCCCCATAATATAAAAATGCACGGGGAAACAACCAATAGTATTGTTCAACGTAACAGACATTATAGTGGCGAGCCGTGCTAATAACGTGTTGTAATTTGGCATTCTAATTAACTCATTTTTCACTTGATAGTTGCAAGGTAATTGTCAGTAAATTGTATGTAATATAATAAAATGTAAAGAGGTATGGAAAAAGGGAATAACACAAGATGTAGAACTCAAGAACATATCTCTATTTCATTAAGCCTTCAATGTGAATATATATACATCTATGTACCCTTCATTTTGTATAACATATACAAGGGAGTAAATAGAAGGCAAATGGAGAGTTATGATTTAATAGCCATTAATATAATAAAATATTTATAACACTTACAAACAGGGACGGATCTAGAAATGTAGTCCAGTGGTGGCGAAATGTAGCAAAAAAATATTGTTAGATATTGACGAAAAACAAAACACATCAAAACTTTATAAAAATATTCATAATGAAATATAAAACATAATTAATTTGATAAAATAATTCAAATAAAGAATATGTTGTACTTTTCAAAAAAAAAAAGGCAAAGGGTCAAATAGGCCCATGTACTATCATTGATTGTTCATCTAGCACCATGAACTAAAATATGGTCCATCTAGGTCATTATACTCCTAATTATTTTTCATCTAGCATTTTTAGCCTATTTCTAACAAGTAACCCATCTAATTTGATGAAATGGAAAAATAAAATTAGAAAAAATTATGACATGTTATTTATATGGATGTTTTGGATGATTTCTACCATATTTCATGAATGAAAAAAATAATTTCTTGCAATGAAATAGGGTAGAAATCAAAATTGTTATATAAAGTTTTAACTACATGAGTGTATGTATAGCGCGGTATTCACTATCGTTCGGCAATGAGATTTCATGGAAATCGATATATGAAAATTAAATTATTTTTATAATAACTTAAGATATATTGTATTGGGTAAATTTTATTTTATTTTAAAAATAAATTAATATTTTTGGATTTTTGGATAATTGAATAACTTAAGATATTGTATTTTTGGATGATTTCTTGGAAAGAAATAGGGCAGAAATCAAAGTTGCTGTATAAAGTTTCAACTACAGTGTACTGTGTATGTATAGCGGAGTGTACTGTATATGTATAGCGGGGTATTCAGTGTCGTTCGACAATGAGATTCCATGAAAATTGATATATAAAAATTAATTTTTTTAAAAAATAATAATAAAATTTACCCAATATAATATCTTAAGTTATTATATTTAATTTTAATATATCGATTTTCATATATAGAATTTCATTGCCGAACAACTTTGAATATCCCACTATACATACATAGTCGTGCAGTACACTATAATTAAAACATTATATAACAACTTTGATTTCTACCCTATTTCATTGCAAGAAATTATTTTCTTCATTAATGAAATAGGGTAAAATCATAAAAAAAACATTCATATAAATAACATGTCATCATTTTTTATTATTTTATTTTTCCATGTCAACAAATTAGATGGGTTACTTGTTAGAAATTGGCTAAAAATGCTAGATGAAAAATAATTAGGAATATAATGACTTAGATGGACCATATTTTAGTTCATGGTGTTAGATGAACAATCAGTGTTAGTACATGGATCTATTTGACCCTTTTGCCAAAAAAAAAAACACGTTGTAAATTACACATCTCATTATTAATATAAAAATTTTATATATATATATAAAGCCATAATCATCAAAAGCGCCAAAAATAGAGTATGTTGTCAACTGGATTCGAACACGCGACATCTTACATAATTATAGGAACTTATACCACCTCGTCTAGCACCCGTTTTGATTATCATATCTGTTTTTATATATTTATACTAAAACATGTACTATACATACATATATACATACAAAGGCTATATATGGGATGGAGGTGGGGTGAGTGGGGGCAGGTGCCCCACTGCCCCATGGTGGTTCCGTCTCTGCTTACAAAGTTTTACTTCTGTTTCTTGAATTGCAAAATAAAGAAATTTATTTTAAAAAATGAAATAAAAAATTACTTCTATTTTTCAAGTGTCCCACACAGCACACACACATATATTCTTGTCTTCTTGTTTCTTCCATCTGACACATTATTGAAACAACCACAAAATGACGAAACAACCACATATTATTAGTTTATTACACCACTTATAAGTTGGAAAGTCCACATATACTGCTATTTAATTGAAATGATGTCAAACAATCAAGTCGGCGACTGAAAATTAAATTGCGAACATTATTTCACGAAGGTGCCGTGCGAATCAAAATTGAGCTAAATATCAAAATTTATTTATGTGACTAATTTTATTATTTAATTTGTTTCGCACTATTGAGCATATAATATATAAATATAAATATGCAATTCAACTACCCGTTTAGACTTTTTAATTGAAATAAAACACATGCTTCAATTCATGTTCGAGCAGGTTAAATTCCTTTTTTTTTTTTTTTTGGTGGAGGTTAAATTCCTTTTTACTCACTACCTGTCAATTTATTTTTGGCTTGGTAGATTTTTTACGTATAGAATTGGAAAAGAAAACATAAAGTATATATAGCAACAACAAAAACAAAAACAAAAACAAGTGGGAATAATTAAGAAGGGACATGCAGGACCTTCTGATAAGGCTTTTGGGAAGAAAGATGACAAAGAAAGTGAGAAAGAAGTAACAAATTAAACCCTATTACAAGACACATTTTAACATGGCATTCTTTAAAAAAAAAAAACATGGCATTAATAAATATTCTAACAGCAACATGTTGACATGAATGAAGCAGGAATTGACCAGTAGAAAATCTAGGGCTCTTTATCCTAGAAAGAATAAAATTCAAATTGTCAACTGCAATGATCACGACTCACGAGATCAGATGTTGGCAAGTGCATTGATCCCCATGCCAATAAGAAGGGCAACAAACTTATGATAAGGCTTTTCCACGACGACCGGCGGCTGAGGCCCGTAACCCTTGGAGAGCAGATAGTTCATGGAAATGAATATGAAAGCTCCATAGGCAAGGTGAATTGAGATTGAGTAAATAATCCGGTCCGCAACAAAGGCTTGAGTTGTGGCGTGGATCACAATCCCAATGGAAACGCCGGCTGGACTGGAAATGGCAAAGGCTAAAGCATATGCTATAGAGGACGAGAGCGGGCGATCCGGGATCAGTGCTATTCCCATTGAAACAGCGGCAAATATTTTGTGGAAGCAGATTAGGATTGTCCAAAGAGCCTTCCAATCATCATCGCCTGCAACTCCAATGGCGATCCCTTCAAACACAGAATGGAAACACAGCGCGAAAATCAAAAGCAGACTGTCCCCGCGTGCCAAGAAATAATGGGTTTCTTCGGTTTCATCCATCACCTGCTGCTGCAACTCTGATTGTCCATTTAAATTTCCACCCTCGGCGTTTCCTGCATGCATATGGGTAAATTCATACTCATACATAATGGGAAAACAAAAAGATCACAGAAGAAAAGCAGAAATATAATTAAACCTTGGAGCTCAAGATCGACGGTGGGTGTATCAGAGCCCCCATTTGTCTGCTTCCCATAAATATAAGAAATCACACAACCAGCAAGCATAACGAGCAGGTATCCACAACTCGTGAGCATGAAAGCGAACGGGCATTTTTTACCACCTAACTCCTCAAAAGTTTGGTTAGCATCTTTCAACAAATGCATCATAGCAGCTCTGCCAGTTCCCAGAAACACAGTGACGGCCAACTTTGTCCCGAGCACCCAGAACTCCTTGTTCAACCTGAGAAAGTAGGGGGATATTCCCGCGGCAAACACGAGAATCAGGCACCATATATTGACCAGAATCAAGGACCAAGGTCTCAGGTTAGGCTTTTCAGGGGGTGAGTAATTGACGTCGGAATTGGATGCAGAGGCGGGGGCGGAGACAACGAGGAAGAGGAGGAGGAAGGCAAGAAAGAGAAGAGAGCAAGCCATTTTTGTGGCAAGTTAGCTTGGATTACTTTACCTAAATCAATAATTAAAAAGAATGGGTGACGAGTGAAGAACCCCCGCACCTCGGTATATATAAAGAAGGAAAATTGAGTCAGAGTTCTTACACGTTTTGCGGCAATGGCTCATGAGTAAATATGTATTAAAAATGGAATTATTTTTCTAAACGGAAGGTCTCAGGTTCGAGTCCCATCTCAATCAAGGATGTTGACATTATCATGTTGTTTGAGCAGATACTATGTACAGATTAGATTGTAGTACTAAAAAAAATGGAATTATTTCCACTTTTGATCTCATGACTATGCGTTGTAGTTGTAGTTGTAGTAGTAGTAGAGTAATAATAATAATAATAACAACAAAAATAATAATCTTTTAAAATAATAATAATTCTTTAAATAATAATAATAATAATAATAATCTTTTAAAATAATAATAATTCTTTAAATAATAATAATAATAATAATAATAATAATAATAATAATAATCTTTCAAAATAATAATAATTCTTTAAATAATAATAATAATAATAATAATCTTTCAAAATAATAATAATAATATTAATAATAATAATTCTTTTAAATTTATAAAAAAAAAATTTTTAAAAAAACAAAGGGTATGAGAGGAGGGGCAAAATTGTCTTTACACCAACAAAATTGCCCCTCCTCTCCATTGAATTGCAATTCATCATTTGGAGGGAATTGCAATTCCGCGGAATTGCAATTCCCTCCAACCAAACAATGTAGTTTGAGGATTCATTGAATTGTTTCCAATTCCCCCAAACTACACCCAACCAAACACCCCCTTAATTCGGGCCACAAAAACGTAGAATGGGAAATTTTAGAATATAGGATTGACTAGGTTGGACTTACGGTGGCATTCATATTTCATACTACACCCAACCAAACACCCCCTTAATTCGGGCCACAAAAACGTAGAATGGGAAATTTTAGAATATAGGATTGACTAGGTTGGACTTTGGGTGGCATTCATATTTCATACTACGACAGTAGCACGTGGTTTCGTGGTCGTCCAAAAAAAATATGTTAGGGGATAACTTTTTTGATAATCATGTTAGGGGATAACTTAATTGGCACCATCTTCGGATTCTTGCACACGCCAATTATTAATATGTCCATCATCCATAATCGTAGATATTCAAAGTGAGAAAGGTGTTTGAAAAGGAAATTGAATGGCGCCTTGGGTTTAAAATACACAATTTATATATTCAATATTCACAATTAAATGTTAACAATTTACATACTGAATGTTCACAATTTGAATTGTGAATATTTAGTATATAAATTGTGACGGGTATAACTATTGAAAATACTAGTATTTGCCTCGTGCGATGCACGGCCTAAAATTTAAGTAACTTTATTGTTGATAATGTTTTTAAAAACGATAAAATCAAACATTAATCATGAAAATACATTCTGAAAGGTATTTTTCTTTAGCAATACTAAATTGGTTGTTATATTGAACATCATAACATACTATTAGCATATATTATAAGACATTGTGTTATTAGATACTACATGAGATAATTATGAACAGATACTATATTATAACAGAGCCGATAATATTTAAATATATATATATA
>CM008333.1:25839759-25857818 GCA_002525835.2 Ipomoea batatas | reverse complement strand
TATATATATATATATCACATGAGATTTGAAAATTTTACATTTAAATCATTCAAACTGTATACAATAATTAAGAAATCAAACTATATACAATAGATAAAGGATTCTTAATTTTTTCATGAGGAAATGTAAATGATGTTTCAAAATTGCAATGTGAAATTTCAAAATTAGAAGAGTACTCATGCCCCCTTTGCAACCATTCCAGCGGCTTTGTTGTGTTTTCATCAGCCACATGCAAATCTAAGGCCATCATCGTTTGAAATCATTGCAAGGTGGATGTGCAAATCTATGAGTGGGCCGCATAATATAAGTTTGGCTAAAGTGTCATCCCGCACTATGAACCATTCATGATTTGTCATCCCGCACCATGGTCTTCAATAAGTGATTATTCGAGCCATAAACAAAAATTTTTTTTGCGTCTAACATTTTTTGTAGGTAATCCGGTAAAGGGGATGACATGTCTCCGATTTTCATGCTGATGTGACTTATTTGTTAGTGACATGGCTTTAATTAGATGACTTGGCTTTAATTTGTTAGTGATATGGCTTTAATTAAATGACTTGGCTTTAATTAAATGAGATGGAGATGAATCTGCCCTACCTCGAGCTTTGTTTTCGCTTTCACGAACTCCGCCATCTAAAGGTGGGACAACACGGCTGTGGGGCAAAGAATTGACTCAAAGTTGCGAGAAAATATGCTGGGATTCCTGAAATTCAATGTTGAAGAAGAAGAGCTTCGCAGCTGAAAGCCTCACGGAAGACCTTTGCCGGTGACAGTGATGCTCCGGGAGTCGGCCGCCGAGGTGAGGAAGAAATTCGAGGAGAACTTGCATGTGAACTCGGAGGAGGAGATCCAGAGGCTTCTGGAGGACGCACGTGAAGCCCCGTCCTTCATCTCCACCATAATCGTCCAAGCTCAACGCACCGACTGTGGTGGTTTCGCGGTGAAGCTGGAAAACATCTCCTCTGCAAATACACTCTGCAATGTATTACTAATAGCAGGAAGAGTATTATTTCCCAAGAACAAATTTTGATAATTTAATATGCTTCTTGTTTAAAAAAAAAAAGAAAAAAGAAAAAAAGAAGCTTCCTGTTGATTATTGAATGGGGTTGTTTGTGAGGAGAGGATGCTAAGAGAGCGAACTCAGTCTTCAGGGCGGGCAATGGCCACATTCTGATTCTCTGATTCTTTAACAATCACCGATGGAAATTTCAGAGGCTTCTCAGGGCGTTCTGTGAAGAAAGAATTCAAAACCATGAACCTAAAAACTTGCAATAGATACTGCTTATCTCTTCTAATGTCTCTACCCAGCAGCTTTTGCAAAAGAGTTGGTTTCCTTTTGTTCTGTGAAGCTAAGCCACTTTTTCCAACTTTTGTTCCCTTGAGTGGTTGTCATTCGGCTTGGCGTGGCAGCTTGGTCCTCGCTTCGGCGTAGCAGTCCCCTCATCCGCGAGAAGCAGCGATGGTGAATCCCCTCCGGTGGTGCGATCTCTCTCCTCTGTTTCCGGCGAGAACGGCAGGTTAGCAAGCATGTTCTCGGATGCATTAATGGTGGCAGACCCACTATAAGGACAATATGCCCATTCGTGATTTAGGGGAATCTGCCAGTTCACCTTAGACGCCATATGAACAACAACAAAATACCTTAGTTCGGAGGTTGCAGTTGACGCTTGTAGTCGGAGGTTGCAGTCGATGCTTGGATTTCGGAGGTTGCAGTCGGACGTTTAGTTTATTACAATTATTATTTAATTTTTTTTTAAATCTTACATGGACTACTCACACTCTAATTAGCCACATCAGCATGGAAACCGGAGACATGTCATCCCCTTTACCGGATTACCTACAAAAAATGCTAGATGCAAAAAAAAAAATAGTTTATGGCTCAAATAATCACTTATTGAAGATCATGGTGCGGGATGACAAATCGTGAATGGTTTATGGTGCGGGATGACACTTTAGCCTATAAGTTTCATACAACTGCAACTGCAGAATGTAACCGGCAACATGACCGGCAAGTGATTGATAACCGGCAACATGACCGGCAAGTGATTGATAACCGGCAACATGACCGGCAAGTGATTGATGGATCGAATGGGATTCGACTACTGTTAAAATTCTGGTTTCGTGGGAAATGTAGATGAATGAGCATGCTCGCTCTCTCAACAAGAGATCCAATGAGTTTAATTAACTCGAAGTGTTCCGAATTATTAATTAAATCCAATAAATAAAGAAATGTTATCATTGGACAGAAAAGACAGTTAATAAATGTTGTGGAGACAATTTTGTATTAATATAGTGCTGAAGATTACATGGGGATTTGAGATGTAATTGAACATGATCTGTAATGGCAATACAATACAATATATAAACAAGACATCAGCTAACAAACTCACCTAAAGTCATGGTAGGCCACAAGACTAAGTCGAGGCCCATGCAGTGGACCCGCGAGACTAAGTCAAGACCCATCATTTTGGATCTTGGTGACCTACTCCGAGTCTTGGACCCTGGCTGCTCGAGCTATCTTCTTACGCCTCGGGCTAGGCACTCCCAAACCCCGGGTCTCTATTATTGGTCGTTTCTAATATCTCCATTATTATTATTATTATTATTATTATGCATCAGGCTAATAAGAGAAAAATAAAATGAAAGTTTTGATTTGAGAATATGAATCGCACATTGAAAGGGCCCCACAAGATGGTGGTTCCGTAATTCAATGACCTTTTGGTGTTTATAAAGTGCCTACAATATTAAGGGCTTACCACCCGATCCGAGTATCAACTGAGATGGTTGTTTTTTTTTGAATACTTGACTCTGTTACAATGTAGTATATGTTCATAGCTTAAAGAATAGGACTATAGGAGAATTAATGCGTTTGGTGGTAACTGGTACGACCTCACAATCCATTTTTGGGAAATAAATAAATAAAAAAGAAACGCAAAGAAAATAGAAGAAATGCAACTAATTAGGGGTGTGCATACCCGACCCACCCGACGGGTATACCCGACCCGAACAGCCGAAACGACGCAACTGAAGAAGTCTGAAGCCCGATATGCGTGAACCGACCCAACCCATGAAACAAAACGGTTAAAATTAAACGGGTTGGGTATGTATTTTACCCACCCGAACTGCCCGAATACCCGATGTACACTAGGGTTAGCTATGCTTAGTACTAAACGGTGTCGTGCTGTGTATGTATATATATATCCATCGTTTTATGATCTGCCCTAGGGTTTCTCATTCCACTTCGACTGCGCAATCTCTCAACTGCGACTCTCTCTCTCAGTTCTCGCCCTAGGGTTTCTCATATCTCAGTCCCGTTCTTTGAGAGTTGAGACTTTGAGTTTTGAGTTCTCTCAATCTTTGAGAGTCTGGTACTCTGGTGGAAGCCCTTTCTCTGAGTGTCTTTGAATCTCTGAATCTCTGTGGTGGTGGTCCGGTGGAAGCCCGAAGCCGTTGTTGACTGGTGGTCTGGTGGTCTGGTGGAGTGGTGGACGCAGTCACGCAGGTGGTTTCTAAGACTCAAACTGAAGTATTAACTGTATTGAAGGCCCTTGTTCTCCGGGGAAATTGTGTGAGAAAACAAGTAAATCGCCAACCCTAGTTATTTTAATTTTGTGAATGATTCATTATATTTATTATGAGATTTATTGTTAATTTGTGATATAATCTGAGACATTGAGTTGTGATTTGTGGAAGCACTGACTTTCTGAATTTCTGATTATGATATTTATTGTTTTTGTGGAAGCACTGACTACAATACTAAATTCTGAGTTGTGAGTTGTGATTTTAATTTTATATGCTCTGAAATCTGAATTTCTGAGTATGAGATTTATTGTTTTGGTGGAAGCACTGACTACAATACTGAATTCTGAGTTGTGAGTTGTGATTTTAATTTTATATGCTCTGAAATCTGAATTTCTGAGTATGAGATTTATTGTTTTGGTGGAAGCACTGACTACAATACTAAATGATGATCTCTTATTGTCTTTAATTTGTTATGTGGAAGCTGAATGCATGCTATGTGGCTATATGTTGTCCTGTCCATATGATGAGCATTTAGAGACATTTGTAAATGTCTTTGATGAATGCCTGATGGAATTGTGTTGCACTATTTAGTGCTACACTCTTAATTGTGGAATTCTGATGGAATTCTGTAATCTGTATTATGTTTCCCATTTCCTACTATGTATACTGATATTGTTCCAGTTTTTTAGATGGAAAATATCAGTATGCCTGGTACTGGCTCTGAACCTTCCAATTCTTCAGTTCATGGAGCAACAGTGGTGGAAGCCCAAACTGTTGAAACAAATGCTCAACAGAATGTGCTGCCTACTACTGCAGTTCCTCAGAAGAAAAGGAAACAGGTTGAGGTCAGATCTAGGGTTTGGGATCATTTTCACAGGCTGTCTGATATTAATGATGTTATTACAGAAGCTAAGTGTATCTATTGTGCAAAGATATACAAATGTCAAACCAAAAAGCATGGTACTTCATCTTTAAGGGCCCACATGCTTAGTTGTATGAAAAACCCTCACTCTAAAGATACTAGGCAGTCTCTTTTGACATTTCAAGCTGTTGCCATCTCTGATTCAGATGAACCAACTGTGGGAGAGTTAGGGACTTGGGTATTTAGTCAGGATTCTATTAGGAGAGCCTTGATAGAAATGATTATAATAGATGAACTTCCCTTTATATTTGTGGAGGGGCAAGGGTTTAAGAGGTTTATTGCAGTGGCTTGTCCTAGGTTTAAAATTCCATCTAGGTGGACAGTCAGTAGGGACATCCATGTCATTTATGAAGAAGAGAAACTGAAGTTGAAGTGTTTGTTTAGGGGAAACACTCAAAGAGTCAGTATTACAACTGACTCTTGGACATCTATTCAAAGGATCAATTATATGGTAGTCACTGCACATTTTATAGATGAAGAGTGGAAGCTACATAAAAAAATTATCTCTTTTATCCCTGTCACATCACACAAGGGTCAGTATATTGCAAAAGCTCTTGAAACTTGTTTGCTAGAGTGGGGGCTTAGGAATGTGTTTACCGTGACAGTAGATAATGCTTCATCAAATGATACTGCTCTTGGTTTTTTAAAAAGGTTGGGGATCATCTAATGTGAAGTGTAAGTATCTTCACATGAGATGCATTGCCTATATTCTGAATTTGGTTGTTCAAGATGGTCTGAAAGAGTGTGATACTACTGTAAAGAAGGTTAGGGAGGTTGTTAGATATGTCAGAAACTCACCTGCTAGGTTGAAGAAATTTAGGGATTTGTCAGACTTAATTGGTATTGAGCAGAAATCTTCTTTGTGTCTTGATGTGCCAACAAGGTGGAATTCCACCTATTTGATGTTACAGTCTGCTGTTATATATCAAAAAGTGTTTGAGGCCTATGAAGAGAGTGACAATTCATTTAAAGCTGATTTAGGTGATTCTATTCCTGAATCACTTGATTGGGATTCTGTAAACAGTTTGGTGACATTGTTGAAATGTTTCTATGAAATGACTATCAGAATTTCAGGGTCCTTGTATGTGACATCTAATACCTTTTTTCTGAGATATCTGATATGTTCTGTATCTTGAAAAGCATGGTGGAAGCTGATGGGGCTGTGAAACTAATGAGGGCTAACATGAAAGCAAAATTTGAAAAATATTGGGGTGATATAGACAAAATGAACGATACGATTTTCTTTGCAAACATTTTAGACCCCAGGGACAAGTTAGAATATATGCCAACTCAGATAAATCATATGTATGGTGAGGTAAAATGCAAAACTTACCTTGAGAATTTGTTGACTGCTCTGCATGAATTGTTTGATGATTATGCTGTCAGTTACAGTCAATCTGGTTCTGTTTCTGGTTTTGGTTCTAGTTCTAGTTCTAGTTCTAGTTCTGGTTCTGGTTCTGTTGGTCCTTCTATTGAGACTGTTCAGTCTGCATCTGCCCCAGTTGAGAGGCCACAACATTGGTTGAAGTCCCAAATTAAGAAACAAAGAATGGAAAGTGGTGGGAGGAAAAAAACTGAGTTGGAACATTATTTATCTGAGGCAATAGTTGAAGAGGAAAATTCATTTGATATATTGAGATGGTGGAATGTTAATTCTGCAAGATTTCCTATCCTATCTAAGCTTGCTAGGGATGTCTTAGCTATACCAATCTCAATTGTTGCCTCAGAGTCTGCCTTCAGTACATCTGGGAGGGTTTTAAATCCTTTTAGGAGTTCTTTAACTCCTAAAATTGTGGAAGCCTTGGTTTGTACTCAGGATTGGCTTAGGCTGCCAAATACCCCTCTATCAATTGAGGAAAATTGGGAAGAATTAGAAAGATTTGAGAAAGGTAAATGATTCTCTAACTGTATTCTTTAATTCAATCTTTCAATTTCAGTTTTTTCAATTAACTGAATTCTCACATTCTTGTAATTATTGAATTTGTTGTAGAGTTTAATGTTGAGGGTGGAAGTACATCTGGTGGGAGGACTGCTGGTTCTTCACTTGCAACAATTCCTGTAATTGTCTTCTCTATACTTTATATGATATATCTTATATATTGAACTAACTATGAATTCTGATGTTGAGACAATGAGGTTTGGTAACTTGGAACTTGTAAGTTGCTGCCCTTGATAAGTTTTTGGCCCCAAACAATGTTGGGAAATCTGGTAATGTTCTGTTTAGAGGCTTGGTAACTTACTAACTTGTAAGTTGGTAAAATTGCTGCCCTATATTTGCCTATTTGGTAAAGTGGTAATGTTATTAACTTATTATGGCAATGATATATTTATTTTTGGCAATTTATATTATGGCAATGATGAAGCTTCCACCAGATACTGAAATAAGGATTAAGCTGGTATGTTGCTCATGGTGACATTGATGGAATTTTCCCTTAATCCAGAAATTGATATGGATAAAAAGCTTGCTGAGCCAACTTCAATACTTCATAATCTCATATTCTCATATGCTCATTTATTAAGTAATTACTATTGTTGATTTGTTGTTTATGTCGTTACTAATTTTTGTTAAGTTTTAACAGGAAGAAGAGTAATTGTAGAAGGGTATTAATTATTAGAGTATAATACTAGGAGGATCAGGAATTCAGGATGCCTTTTTGAATGCTGGACAACTGGAGTAGTTTGATTGTCATGCTGTAAATCTGAAAACTGATTATGATTTATGTGGATTTGTAATTCTGAAAAACTTATTTCAATCTGCATAGTTTTTGCCTTTTTGGGTTTTCTACTTGTGTCATTTTGATATCACATTATTCACATTTTGGCAGTTTGGCACTTTGGCTTGTAAGTTATGTAAGTTATGTACTAATGTAGTAATGTGTAACTATTTTCAAACTTTGACATTTAGTTTGTAATTATAATTACTTTATATTTTTAAATTTAATCTGATTTTGCATAATTCGAAATTTAGTCGGATATCCGATCAAACCGACCGAAATCGAATAGCAAAAAACCGATGGGTTTTAATAAATATTTACACAGTTTGGGTTTCAGTTCTTCAAACCGAAATCCGCACGGTTTAGCCATACCCCCACCCGAACCAAACCGAACCGCCCGATGCACAGTCCTACAACTAATTACCAATTACTTCTTATCCCCACCCATGTGAATGGAGTAAACCATTTGGCCAGTCCTCCACTACTTAGTGCACTGACAGTTGGGACGAGAGTTAGTATTCTTACTGTCGGCTGGAGGGATACCTTTGGGCAAACTCAAAAACTAATTACTTCTCATCGAATAGTTAGGAGCTGAGCTCTTGCGCTTCAAGAAAATGTCTGTCTCATTTAACACAGTTTTTTATTTCTATTTTTCATCTCAATTTTTTTTTAAAAAAAAATTGATCTTAAATTAGAAAGCATGTTCAAATTTAATTGTCTTTAATTTATAAAATATAAAATTATTTAAAATTGAATTATTTTTTATACTGGAATAAAAATGTTTGTGATAAGTGATAAGAATATCAAGTGGGGATGCTGTTATAGGCAGGCATGCATGAGTGTCTGATTTGATGAAATAAGTTGCGGTGAAGTGTAGGTAATTGAGGTGTGGTACATAAGTAGACAGACTCAAATACAATACTGGTGTTTGTTAATGGAAGTAGTGGCTGGCGCTGAATGGGTAGGCAAGTGATGGCAAAAAGAATCGGGTCGGGTCGGGTCAAGATGCAAATGTAACACTCATATGCATAAATGTCATACTTATATGCTCAAATGTAATATTTATCAGGAATAAAATTTTTGTTACTTATTAGGATAAATGTAATACTTTTAAGGGAAAATACAATACTTTTACATTTCGATTTAAAAGTATTGTATTTTTACTCAAAAGTATTATATTTGCCTTTATAAGTGAGAGGTACTTGTCAACCATACTTATTATGAAAAATGTATTACTTTTTCTCTTATAAGTAACAAAAATTGTATTTTTTATTAGTGCTATATTTGAGCATATAAGTGTGAGATTTACACATATAAGTATGACATTTGTATGGTGCTTTGACCCGATCCGACCCGTCTCACGAATAAGGATCCGTGAGACGGTCTCACACAAGTGTGACCCGCTAGTGATTGATAAGGAGTTAATTAATATATTACTTTTGGTTTAATGACTTTGAGACTTTTCTCAAATGCACTGCATGAATATCAATTAAAGTGCACGACTTCTCAATTTTCCTTCGGATTAATTTGGCATCCTACATTTTGAAGGGCAAAATGGTCCATCGACCCCTTGTAAACCCATAACATCTACAATCTACTATATACTAATAAGAGCCAAAGAGAGTTAGGCCTAAAATTGGTAGAAAAAATGGCGGTAATCAAATGGATGGTTCAGATGAATGATTTAATCAAATAGATGGCTAAGATAATTCTGATTAATATTATTAATAGAGATTACCTAATTTAACCTTACTTTTATGATTATCCGTTAAGTTTTCCATTAAATATTCTCTTCTCCGTTAATATTCCGTTAACTTTTAACTTACCCATTAATTTCTATAAGAAAGATCTTAGGTTCGAACCTCATCTCAATCAAATTTGAGATAATTAAGTTTCTCACTCTATTTACTCTTATTAAATTAAATAAATTAGTAGCTACAACAAAAAATGATACATATGTATTTCTTTAATTTAGAATTATGTGTCTACAATACCTTTATTTGAAAAAATTATTCATTATCAAAAAATTAAATTAAATAAGAGAAATAATTTCATTAGTTATATTGCCTTTTTTATTTTCTCTCATGCAAAGATTCTTTACATTCAAATTTATCAATTGATATTCATTACATTGTCCATTATCTTATTTTTACAATATCTTGTAATTAAATATCAAAGTTATAGTACAAAATAATGTTAAATACCAAGTATTTTATTAATACTATGAAAAAAAATTTTAAAATAATTTGAAGCTAATTATATTAACTACTTGGGGATTGGTTGACAAAGATAGTACTCAAATAACCCAACAAATTGAAGCGGAATCGCTCTATTTTACTCTTATTGAATTAAATAAATTCGTAGTTAAACCAATAAATGATACATTTGTATTTCTTTAATACCATGACAAAAAATAAAAAAAGAATAGTTTGAAACCAATCATATTAACTATTTGGGGGATTTGTTGACAATGAAAGTACTCAAATAATCAATTACCCAGCAAATTAAAGCGAGAAACTACCTTTTAATATCTTTGGATATATAATATTTTAAATTTTCAAATTTTTATTAATTTATTTAATCTTTTTTCTTAAACTAGGGATTTCTTTATCCACAATAACTTATTCAACAATAATAGTTGAACCAAATGAACCCCAAGCAGAACACCTAAAGGAAAGTTCATAACTCATATATCATAATCTCATTGCATGACGTTGTCATCTATGCTACCAACAATAACCGAATTGCAAATAAGACACTATCAACAAAAAGGGATAGAACAAATAGTAATTTAAAGATAAAGACAATGACAATGTTACTCAAAAGAGAATTAAGAACACTTAGAAAAATTCAAGTTAAAAGTAGTATTTATTTAGACTATCATTTTTAGATCAAATATTTAGACTATCGATTTTACAAGGTTGCAAACATTTATTTTAGTAATAATTATAATGAATTTTCTATATTATCTTGGATTCATATACTTTGAGTTAGATATTTAAATAAAAAAATTTGACATTCAATTACCCATGTATAAACTTCTCCTATATAATCTTGCATTGATATACTTTCAAATATTTATTTAAATATAAACATTGGGCATTAACCTATACGCGCAATGCGCGTATAAAACTAGTATACTAATAAGAGCCAAAGAGAGTTAGGCTTACTAATAAGAGCCAAAGAGAGTTAGGCCTAAAATGGGTAGAAAAAATGGCGGTCAAATTATTTAATCAAATGGATGGTTCAGATGAATTATTTAATCAAATAGATGGTTAAGATAATTCAGATTAATATTATTAATAGAGATTACCTAATTTAACCTTACTTTTACTGTTATCCGTTAAGTTTTCCATTAAATATTCTCTTCTCCATTAATATTCCGTTAACTTTTAACTTATCCATTAATTTCTATAAGAAAGGTCTTAGGTTCGAACCCCATCTCAATCAAATTTGACATAATTAAGTTTCTCACTCTATTTTACTCTTATTAAATTAAATAAATTAGTAGCTACAACAAAAAATGATACATATTTATTTCTTTAATTTAGAATTATGTGTCTACAGTACCTTTATTTGAAAAAATTATTCATTATCAAAAAATTAAATTAAATAAGAGAAATAATTCCGTTAGTTATATTTTCTTTATTTTCTCTCATGCAATGATTCTTTAATTTACATTCAAATTTATCAATTGATATTCATTACAATATTGACCATTATCTTATTTTTACAATATCTTGTAATTAAATATCAAAGTTATAGTACAAAATAATGTTATATATTTATTTACCAAATATTTTATTAATACTATGAAAAAAAAATTTAAAATAATTTGAAGCTAATTATATTAACTACTTGGTGATTAGTTGACAAAGAGAATACTCAAATAACCCTACAAATTGAAGCGAAATCGTTCTATTTTACTCTTATTGAATTAAATAAATTAGTAGTTACACCAAAAAAATGATACATATGTATTTCTTTAATACCATGAACAAAATAAAAAATAATAGTGGGGAAACCAATCATATTAACTACTTAGGGGATTTGTTGACAATGAAAGTACTCAAATAACCCATTACCCAGCAAATTGAAGCGAGAAACTACCTTTTAATATTTTTGGAATATATAATATTTTAAAGAGTTAATTCCACCAAAGGTCCCTTGGCTTTGGTGGTAATTTCAAAATTAGTCCCAGACTATCGTTTTTGCCATTTAACATCCCAGACTATTAGTTTTTGGACACTTTTAGTCCTTCTCATAACTTTTCCTATTTTTAGTAAGGACATTTTTGTCTCTTTATATTTTTCTTTTGTTATTTTTTCCAGTTTCAACCGGTTTAATTGGTTTAGGACTTTACTAAAAACTGATTGAAAAATCCGTTTACTAAAAATCAGAGGTTACCTAAAGTTCTAAACTAATTAAATTGGTTGAAACCGAAAAAATAACAAAAGAAAAAATATGAAAATACAAAAATGCCCTTACTAAAAATAGAAAAAGTCATGAGAAAGACTAAAAGTGTCCAAAAAACAATAGTCTGGGATGTTAAATGGCAAAAACGATAGTCTGGGACTAAATTTGGAATTGCCTCCAAAGGCAAGGGACCTCTGGTGGAATTAACTCTATTGTAAATTTTCAAATTTTTATTAATTTATTTAATATTTTTTCTTAAACTAGGAATTTCTTTATCCACAATAACTTATTCAACAATAATGATTGAACAAAATGAACTCCAAGCAGAACACCTAAAGGAAAGTCCATAGCTCCTATATCATAATCTCATTGCATGACGTTGTCATCTATGCTACCAACAATAACCGAATTGCAAATAACACACTACCAACAAAAAGGAAGAGAACAAATAGTAAAGATGTAGAAAATGACAATGTTACTAAAAAGAGAATTAGGAACACTTAGAGAAATTCAAATGAAAAGTACTCCCTCCGTCCCGAAATGGATGTCTCATTTGCTTTTTGCACGCTTTTTAAGAAATTAAAGTAAATGTGGTATGCTTTCCCAATTATGCCCCCAACTTTTTCACTTTTGGAAATAAAAGCAATAAAGAAATGAAAAGTCATAAGGGTAAAGTGGGAAAAGTAGAATGATGGTGATGTTCACTTTTAGAAAGTGGACAACATTTTGGGACAAACTAAAAAGGAAAGTAAGACACATAAAATGGGACGGAGGGAGTAGTATTTATTTAGACTATCATTTTTAGACCAAATATTTAGACTATCGATTTTACAAAGTTGCAAACATTTATTTTAGTAATAATTATAATGAATTTTCTATATTATCTTGGATTCATATACTTTGAGTTAGATATTTAAATAAAAAAATTCGACATTCAATTACCCATGTATAAACTTCTCCTATATAATCTTGCATTGATATACTTTCAAATATTTATTTAAATATAAACATTGGGCATTAACCCCTTCGCGCAATGCGCGTATAAAACTAGTATATAAACAAATTGATTAGATTATTGACTTGGTAACCATAAAGTTAATTACAAATTTGACTCCAGCAACTAATAGCTTTCTAGATTTGAGCCGATGTAGTTTACCTAGTACATTTCCTCAAGTAGTAACGAGTAATGACAACCTGCAGGTTTTGCTCGACACTCGTAATAAATAAATAAATAAAAATTATCCTCTTGTTATGCTGAGAACGTTTGAAGATTTGTATGTACAGAGACTTGGGAAACAATTAGAAAGCAATGCTGTTTATTTAAGCTTTCGAATAGAGTTAATTTCAGAAATGGTCCTTCGACTATTGACTTTTACTAATTTTTGTCATCGACTTTTAATTTGATCAAAATTAACTATTGATTTTGTACTAATTTTAGTCCTTCCGTTAAATTTATGTTAAATGGATGTTAAAATTGATGGCAAAAATGTAAAACTAAATAAATGTTAAAATTGCGGGACTAAAATAGCCATCAATTTTAACATCCATTTAACGAGTTAATACCCCTAATGGTCCTCCGACTATTAGCGATTTACCAGCTGTGGTCCCTCGACTTTTAAATGACCTCCAATGGTCTTCCAAGTTTTAAAAAATAACCATCTGTGGTCCTTTTAGGACGTCTCGTGGTCATTTTAAACTCGGGCTATTTTAAGAAGTAGGACCACGTGTGGTTATTTTTTAAAACTTGGAGGACCATTGGAAGTCATTTAAAAGTCGAGTGACCACAACTGGTAAATCGCTAATACTCGGAGGACCATAAGAGCATTAACTCTCCATTTAACATAGATTTAACAAAAAGACTAAAATTGGTATAAAATCAATAGTTAAGAGACCAACTTTGGTCAAATTAATAGTCGAGGACAAAAATTAGTAAAAGTCAATAGTGGAATGACTATTTCTGGAATTAACTCTTTCTAATATTACAATAGACATAGTTGAAATTCAAGGAAACATTCTTACAATTCATTATGCATTGCCTGGGAAAAAGACAGGCAACAAACAAACAACAGACAGCGCGAGTAGAGACCTTATAAGAACCGATGATGGCAAACTTCCACTGTCTTTCCGGATGAAAAGTGCTTCATAAACAGGCATATTCACCATCACTATCACCCCACTCAGACTCACCTGTGGGAGGAATTCCGGGGCGAACCCCAGTTTCATGGCTCCCCAAATGAAACTCAACAGGTTCAGCAATGCAAGCGTGGATGTAATGGTGAACATGAGGGATGATGATGAGCTCCCGAATTCCATGATTTCCTGCTGGTATCTCTTCTCAACATCGCTGTCCATTACCTTACCCGTGACACTGAATAATGCAGTTTCTGAGAATCCTAACTGTCTGCTAACTGTATCAAAAAATGCAAAGAAGTATGCTGTCGTCCTCCGAATCATCCACATTCTTTGCAGATTCCACCATGATTTCACCGTCTCCCCGCTACTCAACGCTTCTGCTAATCCATACCCATTCCTGGCAGCGTAAACGTATGCAAAAGGCAAGAACCAAATGCTGGTTACCTGAAGCACACATACAACAATTCAGAACGTTTGAAATAAGAACCACAAGGAGATAAACCAGCTTAAGTTGTCCATAGCTGACTGGCTCAAACCAAGAAGGCCAGTAACATTATAGTTACCAAGTCAACAGCCAGCCTGACCAATTTGGCTGGGTTGTCCCAGATGGAAAATATTTTAGAATGAAGTAAAAGGGGTTGTGTTTATGTGGATACCTTTGGAAATAAGGAGATGTGATGAAGCAAGGAAAGGGAAGGGAGAATGACATAACAGAGTGTAGGAATGGAGATTGGAGCCCAGAGGAGGTAAATGCAGTATCCCATTTGAGCAGCCAATTTTATTTTTCTATACCCATATGTGAAGGGGTTATACTTGGAGAAGAAAATCTGAAACATGCCTTCAGACCATCTCTTATGTTGAACAAGAGCAACTTCCAATGTAGTTGGAACAACACCCAAAAAGGCATGTCTTTTAGGATTATAGTACACAGATTTCCATCCCCTGCATTGGATAGTTAAACCTGTGATTATATCTTCCACTGGACATCCATACACAAGCCCCATCTGCAAGCATAAAAAAGAATTACATAATCATAAATTCATATCATTTTCTTGCTCACAAAAGGTGAAATTCCAGCTCCCCACACCCTAGCCGTTAAGTGGGAGGACCAGTGTCTGGTGCCCACAAAGAACCTGCCCTACGACTGTCGATTGTCAGGGCTCAATCTTGTGTCATTACCCACAATCTACCACTCAGGAACCAATTGGGTGCATTTCATCATATTCTTATTTGTGCATAAGGAGAAAGAGAAAGAGACAGACCCCTTTTCCCCATTGAGTACCCTCTTCATAGCTGCAATTTGCAACAACTTTTGATGCTTCTTCCAGCTCTTCAATGCTCCCATCATTCATCTTTTCCTGTCCACCATTCAATCCATATTTGTGCTCTTTAAAGTACTCCTTTCCACAAAGGCTTGCCCTTCTGTGAAAGCATCCAGTGCCGCAGAACAAAGCGGCTCCATGACTACCCAAACATGCAAGCTCAATCTGCAAAACAGCAATACCCGAAAAATTATTTACACGCGAAGCCAGACAACATGACTATTTCTGTGACTAACACTCACTTCATGGGCTACGCGGGCTACATTTCCATACAAATCATTCTTGGTAATATTAGCATAGCGCTGTGGATGCTGCACAAACGATATCTCATGCCCTCGTTTTTCATCCATGAAAAAGCACAACGCCTCTCTTATTGAATCCGCATTGTTTGAGTACATGTCACAGTCCAAGTTGAGGATGATAGGCGCGTTACTAACTTCTGCAGACACTCTTATCTGCAAATTAAGTTTCGGTTGCTCTAGTATTAAGCCTAGAACAAGATCGAGTTTCCATAAATAAAAAGACCAATTGCTTTAGTTACCAATGCATTCATTGATCCAGCCTTGAAGTTATGTGGTTTTCCGGGCTTCTTCTCTCGCGACAGATAGACAAGGGTTGGTAATTGATTTCCATATGCATCCACAGCTTTGCTGTTCCTCCCATCAATTAAAATCTGAAAGCATGTTAACATCTCAATTGCAATCCTTCAATTCCCTCTCTCTCTCTATATATAATATATATATACCATTGCATATGAAGAACAAATTAAAGATTGGCTAGTTACCTTAACAATTGACTGATGGTCCTGTTTTGTAGTTTTGGAGTTCCATTCTGAGAACCCTTTGTGTTGGTTCCTTATTTCATCTGAAATTCTCCCACTTTCCATGGCTACCTCAATCCTGTTTCTCATTTCTTCATATAATTTCTGAAGAAATTACAAAAGCTAGGATTGGAGCACAACAAAACAAACAAATAAAGATAAAGATACTTAAGAAACAAATTAAAGACAAAAACCTTACCTTAGTATTGGACCATTCCTCTGCAAACATTTGGTCGTGTCCATCAATGTTTTTAGAGAAGTATACTTCTGGGGATCTTGGCTCCACCTTAAACTTCTTGCAGAAGGGTATCCAATACTTGGAGAATTTAGAGGCCTCCAAAAGAGCATAGAACGTAAACTCTGACCCTCCATCATCTGAGAGGTAAACACTCAACTTGTGAGGGGGGTAATTGTACGACAACACTGATAAGACAGTGTTAATCACCAACGTTGGCGGCTCCAATATGGGATCTGCTGTGCACACGAAAACGTCCACCCCCGGCAACTCCTCCTCGTATCTGCAACATGTATGTGAGACCATTCGATCTGTTACGATCAAACACTTATCACTTACGTCAAATGTTATAACTAATAGCAACAACATTATTTATTTATAAACCAGTCACACTTTTTTCGTGACGCTGAGTGCTAGACTTGGTCTTTACTGACCTCTGTCTAACAATTTTCAGTAATATGGTGCTAGACTTGGCCTTTACTGACCTCTGCGGAACGGAACAGGAACAATTATATTGTTCTAGAACAATTTAAAGAGAGAGAGAGAAGACCTGAGGGATAGTCTTTCTTTGAAGGTGAAAGTGTAGGCAACATCCCAGCGAGCAGACTGAGTAAAGATCCAATAAATACCAAACAAAACCTCGGAAATGAACATTCCAATCCATGCCCATCTCCCTGTTGTTGGGATATTTGTAAACCTGTAAAACCATATGGAACAGATACCCAAGAAAACTGTTAGTGAAAACAGCTTGTACGCAGAATTGCCCTTCCTTGCTTTTGTCTCAAACAGTGGAAGCTCAACACTCTGCTTTTCTTCTTCCCCACCCATCTCTTCTTTGCTCCACTAGAGTTGTACAGCACCACATACAAATACTTTATGCTATAATATTTATTTACTTTTACCATATGATATACTGCGTCTATTAAAAAAATCTGTACTTGTAATCTAGGCCTTGAAAGATGACAGTGATTTTTAGCAGAAGAATTTAACGTTTGTGATTTTATGGCGGTGTGGCCGCTTTATTAAATTATATTAATTTATTTGTCTTATTTCTAAACAAATTTACTCTTTAATCCCTAAATTATAATATTCTAATTTCTTAATGCATATTTAGGAGACGTGTGGTTCATGACTTTTCAACCCTACTATTGGATATTAATAAATCCAATTACCATGCTTATTTTATTATTATTTTTTTACCTTAAATGAGATTCAAATTATGAAGGAATGCAAAAAAAAAAAGTTATTTTTTTGTAAAGTTTTACTTTTGTTTCTTGAACTGAAAAATATAAAAAAATTATTTTAAAAAACGAAATACGTAGTAAAAGATTACTTCCATTTTTCAAGTCTCATACACACTGCACACATACATATATTCTTATCTATTACGGAGTACTAAACAAAGATCCTGTTTTTATTAAATTTAATTTCATTCTACCATATATTCCAGTTAAATACATCCTTAATTTTTTTTTACAAATGGTACTTATTCAACTTTTTGTCTGAGTTTTATGTTTTAAATTAAATGCTCCTTTTTTCTGCAATTTCGCAACTTTAACTAACAAGGCGAGATGATGAATGATTAAAGCTGAGGTGTGGTTCTTGTTAAGAAGTTTTTTCCTCTTGTTCTTTTTTTTTTTTTTTTGAAATACTATTGACCCTGTTACATGTAGTATCTGTCCATATATTTTCTCAACCTACTGAAGCCCAACAAAGTCAACATTGACGACACTGAGGCTCGAACCCATGACCTCTCACTTGAGAGAATCACTTCATGCCGCTTGACCACAAGGTTTTTCCTCTTGTTCTAGTTAAAAAGTTTTTGCTAAGCTAGTGCTTTTTCCTTCTTCCCGTGTCTGCCTCGGGTTTGTGTTGTTGTCTTTATGATCCTGCATTAATGTCAAGAGAAGGTTGGTGAGCTTTAACTACAGGAACTGCTCTTAGCCCTGGTTTTTCATCTCAGATCAGTATACAC
>CM008333.1:25793255-25807304 GCA_002525835.2 Ipomoea batatas | reverse complement strand
TCCTTTAAAAAAATCATTCTTTGATATAAAAACCTAAAATACATACTTATTTAAAAAAAAATGCAATCTATTATAAATAAAAAAGAACAGTGGCATTGTTATTATAAATATAATACTAATGTAAAGTTGTAATTTCAATTTAATTTGTATTTTATTTACAGGAATATGAATTGAAGTGAGAAAAAGATGGGTAGTTAAATACATAAGGATGATAGTGACGTAACTAGGTGGTGTTAAATGTTGATAAATATATGCATGCCTGGGTGTGGGTAGGTATGTCGGTTGTAGGAGTACCAATGATCTTTTATATATTTCTCCTGTAGTAATTCTAGGTACTATTGCATGTAATGTACACTTAGCGGTTCTAAAACATGTTTTTCAAATTTATTTGTTAAATTGGAAAGAAGATGAAAAACTATTTTCCAAATGAAAATATAAAAATTGTATGGTCGCCTTCTCGCTGGAAAAGGCGACCATAGTGGTCGCCTTCTCTGGTTGAGAAGGCGACCACCTCGCCTGAGCCTTCTGACGACTTTTCGCCGGCGTCGGTCACTTTTTCGCTTGAAATTTGGTCGGAAGGTAACTGGAACCCTAATGACCTATGATGGAAGGTCATTAATCGGTTTTTGGGTCTCATTACATCACAATGAATTGTTAGATGAGTGTAAGTGCACCTTTAAAACAGTTTAAAGTGCTAATTGACTTTTCAGCTATAATTCGAGGGTCTATTTGTGAGTATAAATATAATATGTGCAGTCCAACTATAAGCTTAGGCTTTTAGTTGAGATGGAGCACATGCTTTAATTTGATATCAGAGCCATGCAAAAAGATCATGTGTTCGAATCTCTGCGTCACCCTCAAAAAGAGACTCGGAAATCCACCGCATACGTTGAAGGGGCAACTGTGGCAACTTTTAGTTGAGATGGAGCACATGCTTTAATTCTATTTGATCATTTTCCCATTTTATAATAGTAACTTGAAATATATGTATATATGCATGCATGCAGGGAAAAGTCCAGTTTGCTTCTGCATATGCAATACACCAGCTCCACATCTTTATCTTTGCATTGGCAGTGACTCATGTGGTGTACTGTATTACAACGTGGGGGCTGGGCAAACTAAAGGTAATTAATTAATTAACCAATCACAATTAATAATTTATATTTATTTCTTAATCTGATTAATGTGCCTCGTAGAATGATTAAAATGATTATATTAGCAGAAGTATACATCACGTATAGTACCACGTTTGTTGTCTAATAATAGAAAAGTCATAAGTTTGGGAGAAGAAGTTAAAAGTCATTAGTTATCCATTTTGTCCGATCCTAAAGTCGTAATATCGTGAAAGTAGGGGTAAGATGATGAAGACTGCTCAAGACTAACGAGTGGACTTTATGGCTTATTATAAATTGATGATTGCAGATGAGGAGTTGGAAAGACTGGGAGCATGAGACAAAAACACTTGACTACCAGTTTGAACATGGTAATTAATTTATAATTCCTACTTTCATTGGCTTCATTATTGGAGGGTAACAATGTAATTTGGCTTAATATAAAATTTTATTTTAAGCGTATAAATGTATTGTGTAAAGCGATATATTGTTACGGTTGAAAACTTAGGGTTTTCGGTTGGAGATGGGAGAAATTTGTAATCATTACACGAAATGTGCATTGGGTAAACGTTACTCTTATGTAATAGTTCGCAAATCACATAGAAAATATAAATCATACTATGAAGACCTTGTGTGACGTGCTTGACATTATTATTTTGAAGAAAAAAATAAAATTTGTCTAAAATTAAGAATTTGTGACCACAGATCCTGAGAGGTTCAGATTTGCAAGAGACACGTCATTCGTACAACGACATTCGCACTTTTGGAACAAATCATCGATATTTCTTTGGATGGTAAGTCCAACACTTTTGGTTTGGTTTATCTTTTTGTCTCAAAATGTCTCTCACTCATCTTTTTCTTTTACTAAATAAAAATGTCTTTAGCACATATTAACATTAATATGTCATAAGAAAATTTTTACAATATCAATATAATAAACTCAAATTATATAATTTAATAAATATGTTTTAAGTTTTAACTACTTTTTATCAATTAATTTCTTTTATTTGCAGGCTTGTTTTTTCCAACAATTTTTTGGTTCGGTTGCAAAAGTTGATTATATCACCCTCAGGCACGGTTTTGTAATGGTGCGGTGCAACTGATTGTTTAGCTACTTTTTTTTTTTTTTTTTGAATGGTAATAATCTACATAAATACATAATAATTAAAGTACTTAGTTGAATATGTGCAGGCACATTTACCACCTCAGAATCGACCAAATTTTGATTTCCAGATGTACATTTCTCTAGCACTTGAGGAAGATATCAAAGAAGTGGTTGAAATAAGGTTTTTGTCCAAAAATATTATTCTCCCTTCTCTTTTTTTTTTTTTTTCTTTTTTCTTTTTTTCTTTTTAATGATAAAGGAAAATTAGTAGAGGTTACGCGAGGGTGTGCTTCGTGTAAATAGTGCCTTATGACCTTAACTAACAAAGGACCACAAGGAGTTAAATAAAACTTATGTTGCTCATAGCTGTCTGGCTCTATCAAACCAAAAAGGCTATAACATACCACTTTTACCGGAAGTTGAATTTGTAACATTGTGATTACCAAATTAACAGTCGGACCGTTACCCCTGATGTCCTTCTCCTTCCATGGTTGGCTTGCTTAATTATTACTGTTAAAGAGACTTAATTGCATTATCTAATCTGTGGTTAATTGTGTGTTGCAGTCCAGTATTATGGCTGTTTGCAGTTTTGTCTTTTCTTACCAACACCAATGGTAAGCCATTTACAGAAACACAGATTTTAAGCATTGCCCATTTATATATGGTTTTGAGTTGAATGTGACATTGGGTTTTTGGTTGTTGGATCAGGGTGGTACTCGTATCTTTGGCTGCCATTTATTCCTTTATTGGTAAGAAAAATGAATTTGAAGTAGTGTTATGGCTGTTTCAATCTGCAAATTAAAGCTTACTGGGAAATTAAAATGGAAGTTGCAGATAATACTGGTGGTGGGAGCAAAACTACAGATGATCATAACAAATATGGGAATGAGAATTCAAGAAAGTGGAGATGTAGTGAAGGGAGCACCAGTGGTTGAGACTGGGGATAATCTTTTCTGGTTCAACCGCCCTTCCTTTTTGCTCTTTCTTATTCATTTTGTTCTCTTTCAGGTTCAATTCAATTCATTCCCCTTAATTACTTCATTCAACACATTAAATACCAGATTTGAGGAATTGAATTGTGAACTTTTTGTCTTTGTTTCTGCACTGCAGAATGCATTCCAAGTTGCTTTCTTTTTCTGGAGCTGGGTAAGCACTGCACTGCACTGCCAAATTTTCTTTAATTCTTGGGTTTTTTTTTTTTTTTTTTTGAGTAGCCACAAAGGAAACTCACAGCCACCCAGTAGTACATGGTATGCACCGGCTAAACCCGATCTTGTGATTCAGTCTAAATTGTTATAATTGACTAGCTCAAACCAAGAATGTCAATAAGTCACTCCGGCTAAAGTAGAACTTATGTGGTTATCAAGTTAAGAGTACAGTTTGACGAATTTAGACAAAGTGAGCTTTCTTAATTTTTCAATCTTCAGTAAGTGTTACCCTGTTTTTTTCTTTTTATCTGTAATAATGCAGTACAAGTTTGGCGTACCTTCTTGCTTCCACAAGAATGTTGCAGACATAGCCATCAGGCTATCAATGGGGTGAGTTCAACCACATCTCACATTTCTCTTAATTAATTATAGATTTTCAGTTCTCTAAATTAGAATAATCTTGATTGTTGCAGGGTGATAATACAAATTCTGTGCAGCTATGTCACACTCCCTCTCTACGCCCTAGTCAATCAGGTATTTCTGTTATTCGTATAAATTTGTAAGTTAAGACAGAACACATCTTTGATTTTCCATAACTTACAATAATGTCTACTGAATTATGAGCAGATGGGGTCATGCATGAAACCGGTCATCTTCGGCGACAACGTAGCATCGGCGTTAAAAAATTGGAGGCATGCGGCCAAGCATCGGGCCAAGCACGGCCACGGCCGGCGGTCGGAGCACGCCAGCCCACTCCACGGCTCCCCTGTTCACTTGCTAAGTGACTACCAACGAAATGTTGCGGACCACGACGCTGATGACTTAGTCTGGGCCAATTCCGGCGGCACTTCCGGCGAACCTCACAGAAACTTAAGCCAAGAAAAAGGTCCGGCGGCCGGCGCCATGGAAATCTCGATCAAATGAATGAGATTAGCTTGAATGATTATTATTTGTCTGTCGTCAACAAAAACCAATCAAGAGTTTCTTCCACAGTGTCAGTTCCGTGTCAGACTAATACAGCGTGTGAGTGTACCACGTAAAGTTTTTTTGCTACCAAGTCATATTTTATTTTCGTTGGAAGAAAAAATTCAATAATATCCTGTATTATACTGTATTTTTTAATCAATGATGATAAGTATAATTATTTTTCCCACTCTTTTATATCGTCTCTACTGCAACCGGGTACCACTAGACCACAAGGTCTTGACCACCACAAAACTCAAATTTAAGTTGTTCATAAATGATTAGAAAAAAAAAAAAAGATTTAGCCAAAAATTTTGTAGACTTTGTGGTCTAATAACACCAAGTTATTTCTTCACGTGAGAAGTTGTGAGTTTGAGTATGAATAAACACAGTCGCTAATATGTGGATAAAATTAAAAGACACTTTGAAATTTGGACGGAGATCAAAGAAAAATACTAATTCAATGCTTTGACCAAGTGGTGGTCATGCTCATCATATAAATTACTACTTTTAGGAAAAGTCAACATTATATTTTGTTTGACATTCTATATGTATTATTGCATTATATATACACACACACACACCAAAGGGAAAAGGAGTAAGGTACAACCCATCCATTACAGGCAAATTAAACATTATCTGCAGGCGTGAAGTCGCCATCGTCCATCTGTCTTGAATAAGTGCAGATCAGAGTTGAAGATCAGAGCTTGGTAGAGACGTTAATGGCGGGCAAGGAGCGTACCATGGAGGCCACGCCCACGTGGGCGATCGCCGTCGTCTGCTTCATACTCGTCGCCATTTCTATTGCCATTGAACAACTCTTTCATCACCTTGGAATGGTAGGTTTTCTCTTAAATTAAGAAAATCAAATCCATATTTCTGCTTGCTGGTTTTTTTTTTTTTTGGCATTTCTTACTTCACTGGTCACTACTATATATCATGCAAAAGAGAATCTAAGTTAAGAATACAATTTCAGAAGAAATCACCTTTTTTCAATCGTTGAAATCAATCTCTTTGATTTATTGTAAGATCAGAGATATCAGTGTAAGATTAAAACAACATTGAAAAATGTTTTATTTAATTTGCTCTCTTTAATTATTTTGACAGTGGCTATTGAAGAAGCACAAGAAAGCTCTGCATGAAGCACTAGACAAGATTAAAGCAGGTATTATATAATTATTATCTTTAATATTTTTTTTGAAAACCAAGACTGTAGATTAAGAAATAAGAGAGCTAAGAAATTAAAGTCTGGGTGATGAATTTGTTCATACCGAGTGGTCACGCCATACGTCATGTGCTTTAGTCAGAACGTGTTTTACTTGGTTATATTATTAACTTTAATATATAAATGTATGTGTTTTAAACTTTATTTATATCTCAATTATAGTAAATTCAAAAAAAAATATTTATATTTGTAACAGAGCTGATGCTTATGGGGTTCATATCACTGTTGCTGACAATATTTCAAGACCCAGTGTCTAACATATGTATCCCCGAAAGTGTTGGAAACTCTTGGCATCCTTGTGACAAAATCAAAGACCCATCTAAAATAGATGACCCTTGCATAAAAAAGGTATTATTAATATACTATTTTCTCTCTCTCTCTCTTTTTAAAAAATTCATGAATATATTATTCTAAGAAAAAATTGGACTTTTCGTCCTTAAGGTAATTGTAGAATTCGTCCCTAAGTTTTGGCCGTACTCACTTTTCATCCCTAAGTGTTTACTGATATAAATGCATGGCAGGGAAAAGTCCAATTTGCATCCTCATATGCAATACACCAGCTGCACATCTTTATTTTTGCATTGGCAGTAACTCATGTGCTGTATAGCATTACAACTTGGGGGCTGGGCAGACTAAAGGTATTATTAATTTTATTTTACTACCTAATCTGCATCTTAATTGCGGAATGAATCTAATTCATTCAAGTTTCAATGTGGTCCGGGAATATGATTGAGATAAGAGAGGATAATGGAGGATTAGTGAAAACTACACAATTGGACCTCATATATTGCTTACTCTAATTGAATTGAATTGAAATTAAATGCAGATGAGGACTTGGAAAGCTTGGGAGGAGGGGACAAGAACACTTGACTACCAATTTCACAATGGTAATTAAAAAAAAAATAATTACATACAATATGCCGTATATCGATATCTCTACTACTATAAGAGTGATTTGAATTTAGTCTATCAGGACCATTGTAATTAAGGCTACCTACTCTCATAGCTTCATTATTGAAGGGTCACAATAGTCTAATTTGACTTTCAATAATAACAAACTCTTCACCCATAACTCATTAATTAGGTCACAAATCACAATCCGGAACTCTTGGAGTTGACAGTTCAACTTTTATATGTTTATTTACAATTGTGTCCCTTATTTTATGCTATTTTCCCTCTAATTTATAATGGTGTATAACCAGAGAAATGAGATAGAAATTAATTTAATTAATTTTTTTTTCATTTATTGGATGTTTATGAATTGCTTAGACCTCATTACTAATTTTACAAAATTACTTAATAATCAAATAAAATTATTTCTATCCATTGGATACCGTAGATCCTGAGAGGTTCCAATTTGTAAGAGACACGTCATTCGTACGACGACATTCGAGCTTCTGGAGCAAGTCACCAATACTTCTATGGATTGTAAGGCAAACATTTTTCGTTTCTCTTTTTTCTTATCACAATGTCTATGACAATGCGCGTGGCATATGATCTTCTAATGTTAGTTATTAATTTTGTTTTACTTTTTACCTGTGTTTATATGCAGGTTTGTTTTTTCCGACAATTTTTTAGTTCAGTTGCAAAAGTTGATTATATCACCCTCAGGCACGGGTTTGTAATGGTACGGTGCAACTGATTATCCAGCTACTTGTTTTCATCTTTTTTATTTAAAAAAAAAAGTGGTAATTATCTACGTACAAAACAATTAATTAGAGTAGTTAATTGAATATATGTATGTGCAGGCACATTTACCACCTCAGAATGAAGTAAATTTTGATTTCCGGTTGTACATTAATATGGCACTTGAAGAAGATATCAAAGAAGTGGTTGGAATAAGGTTTTAATGCTAAAAAATTGTGGTCTTTCTCCTTTGTATAATGGTTTGCTTATTAGTGTTAAAGTTAAAGAGACTTAAGTGCGTTAATTGTTTACTGTGTTGCAGTCCAGTACTATGGCTGTTTGCAGTTCTGTCTTTTCTTACCAACACCAATGGTGAGCTATTTATATTTACTGTACAGATTTGAAGCATTGCACAAATTTGGGCATTTATATATGGATTTGACAGTGGGTGTTTGGTTGTTGGATATATGTGCAGGATGGTACTCGTATCTTTGGCTGCCATTTATTCCTCTAATTGTAAGAAAATAGAAGTTATAATTTGAATGATGGATGAGTTAGTTATATTGGGAAATGAAAAATGGGTGGTTACATACGTTGCAGATACTGCTAGTGGTGGGGGCAAAGCTGCAAATGATCATAACAAAGATGGGAGGGAGAATTAAAGAAAGGGGAGATATAGTGAAGGGAGCACCAGTGGTTGAGCCTGGAGATAATCTTTTCTGGTTCAACCGCCCTTCCCTAATGCTCTTCTTCATTCGTTTTGTTCTCTTTCAGGTCCATCCCCATCTTCACACCTACCTTACTTCATTCCATCTCATTCATTAACAAATTAAATGCATCAGATTTTAGGATTTTTTTTTTTTTGGTCTTTAATTTGTTTCAATTCTGATCTGCACTGCAGAATGCATTCCAAGTTGCTTTCTTTTTCTGGAGCTGGGTAAGCAAGCACTAATACTGCCAAATTTTCAATGGATTTTTGGGTGTCCTTTTCGATCACTATACAATATATATATAGGTGTTACGTTGTAAGTACAACACTACCCACTGATCTTTTTTGTATGTGTGATAATGCAGGTTAAGTTTGGTTTAATTTCTTGCTTCCACAAGAATGCTGCAGACATAGCCATCAGGCTGTCAATGGGGTGAGTATATCATGTAGTAGTTCAACCACAAAACACCTCACATCGAATCTCTCTTAATTTATTATACATCTCACTATCTGGTGTTTAGTGAATAAATCTTGTTTTATGGTTTTAGTCAGCAAAAAATTACAAAGAGATTGACCGGTCTATATTATTCATAGTTTATTGACTCAAATCAAGACAGGAAACTTTGTGATTATTAACCTGACTAATTTGATTGGATTGTCATGGATTTTCAGTTTTCTAAATTGGAATCTTGATTGATTATATTGTTGTAGGGTGATAATACAAATTCTGTGCAGCTATGTCACACTCCCTCTCTATGCCTTAGTCAATCAGGTATTTTTCCCAATTCCCAGCATCCTTAAAATCTGCAAATTAAAACTTACGATAATGTGATGTCTGAACAGATGGGGTCAAGCATGAAACCGGTCATCTTCGGCGACAACGTAGCATCAGCACTAAAGACGTGGCACCGTGCAGCCAAGCAGCGGGCGAGGCATGGCCACCACCGATCAGAAAATGCCACCCCGTTTACAAGCCGGCCGGCGACGCCCCTGCACGGGATGTCCCCTGTTCACTTGCTAAGCGACTTCCAACAAAACGCCGTCGATTNCCATACATGTATTCATATAAAGACATTTATTATCTTAATTACACACTTAACATTCAGATAAATATAATTATATGTAATGTTGAGTCATTTACTTTACAAATTCTTGTTAATACAATTTTAGCTAAGTTGGTCATTGTATTGACTTTCTTGTTTAAGCTGGTGTCAGTCAACTATGAGTAACTGTTATTGACTTTTGCGAAAATTGAAGATATTTTTTAAGATAACAGTTTTAACACTCCTATAAAGGCATACATGCATATATTTAATCAATCATTATTCACAAAATCGAAGCAGGGTTGCAGATCTTGAATATATATAAAAGTATAACTCGATCTTGATGATGATACAGCTCATATTAGAGGATTCCTTAGATCATACTCAACTCGAAGCAACCTTTCATATTAACACTACGCTGATGATGAAGAACTAACTCAATTTAGCAGTTGATGATGGTGATCAAAATGCAGAAAGGGAGGCAATCATATGTTTTCTGCTTCATCACAATATTGCTATTTTCCGGCGCCAACTTGGCCGCCGGGAGAGAGAGAGATAGGATCAGCAGGCTGCCGGGACAGCCGGAAAACGTTACCTTCTCTCAGTACTCGGGATATGTCACGGTGGACGCTAAGGCCGGAAGGGCTTTATTCTACTGGTTGATTGAATCTCCGGGCGGCGGGTCAAAACCGCTTGTTTTATGGCTGAATGGTGGGCCCGGTTGCTCCTCCGTGGGCTATGGAGCTTCCGAGGAGGTGGGCCCGTTTAGGGTCCTTCCCGATGGCCAGACACTAACCTTAACCCCCTACGCTTGGAACAAAGGTATCTTTGAAAAATTCCCATCACCGGAAGTGATCGAAAACTAATTAAAACTCCGTTGATATGATGATGAATTGTTATATATGAATAATGCAGAGGCGAATTTGCTGTTTCTTGATTCTCCGGCGGGAGTTGGCTTCTCCTATTCAAATACTTCATCGGATCTGATTACTGGGGATCAAAGAACAGGTCTCTCTCATACTCTCATCTCTCTGTTAAGTTGACTTTGCCACTATAATATTCGATTCATATATTGTTTCTCATTTTCAGAATTGTATATATAAGATTGTTTTGATGGTAATATATATATGCAGTTAAAGATGCCTACATTTTCCTTAAAAGATGGTTTGCAAGGTTTCCTCAATACAATCAAAGGCCATTCTACATAGCAGGAGAAAGTTATGCAGGTTGAATTGTTTTATCTAAATCGTTGTGTTCGTAAAGGGATATTTTTGTAAATAACTATTGTTTTATTTATAAAAAAAAGTTATTGATCGTTTCTAGTAGGGCAATATATTTCTAAACATTGTAATATTTTTCTATATTATATTTATCTATTTTTATTAAAAATCCCACATTTATTTTTTCTAATATATATATATTTTAATGTATGTGTTCCTCTAGGCCATTACATCCCTCAGCTATCAAGAATCATTGTTCGAAGGAATAAGGGCATCAAAAATCCTATAATAAACTTTAAAGGTTTTTTGGTAAGTCAGATTGGATGCATATATACATTTTATTAAATTTTCAACTACCCATGCTGAAAAGTTAAGATGGTTGTGTCACTGATCAGAAATGTCATTTTCAACTAGAAACTTTAAAGTTTCAATCACTTTAGAATAGTCAGAAATTGTAACAGGTAGTGAACTAGTTAAAAACTATATATATAACCTTAATTTATTTGTTTGAACAGTTAGGTAATCCGTTGATTGATGATTACCATGACAACGTTGGAACATTTGAGTACTGGTGGAACCACGGTTTGATATCAGATTCAACCTACAGTGCACTCAACAATTCTTGTCCCAGTGATTCATTCTTATTCCCTAGTAAAGACTGTTACGATGCTCTCTTTGGTGCCTATACCCAATTTGGAAACATTAATCCCTATGGCATTTATAGTACTCCCTGCGACGCCCTCGGAACACTTCCTCGTCACACTTTAAACACACCTTTGGTAACACACTAATCTCACTTTATTTATTAGCATTTATTACAATTCTTTAATTATCATTATAATTTTTGGGATTATATATATTATTTAGCCATGGACGTTTAGAGGGAATGATGAATGCATTGTAAAGTACACAAAAATGTACATGAATCGTCCGGCGGTCCAAAAGGCACTTCATGCAAACGTTGCCGCCATTCCCCAACCTTGGACTACTTGCAGGTTCAACATTATTCAATTCTTACCTATATTCCGTGATTTATCTCTCTTGTGCGGTTTAAATGTTATTATATAAGAGTGAAATTTATTCAGTACACAACTTTAATGATTAGGGTACGTTTTTCTCGTCACCCAAAATAATGGATTATGTGTGTGTATATATATAGTGATGTTATAAGAGGCAGTTGGATGGATTCGCCTCGATCCATGCTTCCCATCTTCAAAGAACTCATTCAAGCTGGAATCCGAATATGGGTATTCAGGTCCTAATTAACTTCGTCCTTTTTTTTCTTTTTTTTTTTTTGTTTTAAATTTTTATCTACCATTTCATGCTTATAATATTTTTACATAAAATTTAATTAAATTATTTAAAATTGAAAACAGTGGTGACACTGATGCTGTTTTGCCTCTGACGGCGACTCGTTACTCCATTAGAGCTCTTCGTCTCCAAACTCTTTCCGATTGGCACGCTTGGTATGACAACCAACAGGTCCGTCTTCATTATATTGCTCGATCTCGATCTTATTTAGCATAATGTCTAACAAAAAAAAAACAGAAAAGACGGAAGATAAATGAAGGATATAATGTTCATTCACACTTATTACTTTTTAGATTAGATTTATAGGTTTTATTGTCGGATAAGAAAGGGTTTTCATATCTTTGTTTTTTATATATAAGTTGTGATTAATTTTTGATGTTTTGTTTTTTAAATGGTTGTGATTGATACATATATAGGTTGGTGGGTGGAGCCAAGTATATAGAGGCATGAGATATGTAACGGTGAGGGGGGCTGGGCATGAGGTTCCCCTCAGCCGCCCACGCCTTGCATTCATCCTTTTCAAACACTTCTTGAATAATCAATCTTTACCAGCATCCTCCACTTAACTTAATCAATTCATTTTCTTATTTAAATTTCAATTACTGTGTTGTAATTTTCATAATAGGATTTGTAATTTGTAAAGTGATTGCTCACTCCCAAATATAATCCCAATAAAGTAGTAGTCTTGTTAAAGTTTTTTTTTTTTTAAAAAAAAAAAATAATATAACGGCTTTGATCTGAACTCTTATTGTCGAAGTTTTTGACTCTAAAGATTTCACATTTTGATCTTAAGAAATATGTGAAATGGTAAATAGGTGGATGGTTAATGCATGGTGTTCATAAAGGTCCATCACAGTTTAGAGGCACTCCGTTTTCTTAATATGGTGAATGTATGTCAAGGCTGCAATGGGGGAACTTTTGTATTGAAAGTATTATTTTAATTTGAACTTTTGGAACTGGGAAACTAGTGGAGCCGAAAAGAGAATCAATAATCTGGGTAATGCACAAAAGAATGGAAGATCAAAAAGATAAGACCAAACAAAAAATATTATATATATTTGTAGTATGTAAACTTTTTTTTTTTTTTTGGTTAGGAGGGAAAGTGCATATATTATTGAGAATGTAAACTGGTCAAATCTTATTCATATATTTTTTAATAACCTATGAACTGCAAGTGAAAAGTAAATTATACTAAGAAAATTTAGTACGACTAGTTCAACCGAGTGGATGTTAATAAGAATTTAATTTATAACATTTTAGTATGCTAAATATACTCTTCTCACTCGGTCACCAGTTTTGAATTTTTTTTTCCCACTATTGCTATTGCTTTTGAAGGAAGCAAGAATGGGGGGCTCCATGTGTAAATTAATTAAAGAGCCATTTTTATGCCTTGACTAGATTGTCCCTGCATCTTTTCTTGACTGCAAGTCTGCAATTACTTGGAACCTATGATTGCAAATAGGTAGTAAACTAGCTTCTCAATCAGTTTACTTGATAGTTAAGACAATGCAACGTGGTATAAGTTCACAATAACTTGGAGTACTACACAGTGCAGTGCAACAATAATATTGAACGAGAAATCACCCAGTGTTGGGCATGCTCACTTTTCGTCCCTAAGTTATACGTTACACTTTTTGTCCATTTACTAACAAAACTGATCTATTAGTCTTATTGGTTTGAGTCTGTCAATAACTAATCATGATTATAGACAACTTAAATTAATTTGTCTCGTCCTTTACCGGTTAGGATCATAATGCAAACATGCACATCTTCAAGTAGTAATGGTGAGTTTTCTCATATCCAAACATAATCTAAGGGTCCGTTTGGAAAGCAGGAAAATGATTTCTGAAAAATGTTTTCTGGAAAATGAGTTTCATTCCCAGTGTTTGGATGTATTATGGAAAACTGTCTTTGTGTGTTTGGTTCATTTTTTGGAAAATGGATAGAATTGTATAATTAAACATTGTAATAGTTTTATTTAAAATATAAAAAAATTATAATAGTTATTAAAATAATGGTATTTAATAAAAAAATTAGAATTTATAAAAAAAATTAAAAATTAAAAAAATTAAAAAAAAATTAAAAAAAAAAAAAGTAGCAAAGGTTTTCGGCTGTTTCCCCACCTCCTTAGTCCATGGTCATGGGTGATATGGCTTGGTTTTGATCAAAACATGCGAAACAGCTATTCTGGCGATTCCGGAAAATGACTTACGGAATTCCAGAAAAATGAACTGATTTTCCTTAGTCAACGGAAAACATTTTCCGTTGACCATATTTTCTTGACATTGCCAAATACAGAAAACTCGAAAAACATTTTCCAGAAGTCATTTAACAGGTTACCAAACACACCCTAAGTGGAAAATAACATAATTGAACGATGGCATAGTTGTCATTGTAAAGTTCGAGAGGAAGTTTACTTAATTGCTAAGAAGTGCAATTTGAACATTTACCAACCTAGCTAGCCCCACACACACACACTCTCTCTCTCTCTCTATCTATATAGAATTGAACAATCTCTCTCTTTATATATATATTCACATGCTAGGTCTAAAGTTTCCAATATAATTTCAGTCCAATGTCCACCATG
>CM008333.1:25457761-25477604 GCA_002525835.2 Ipomoea batatas | reverse complement strand
GAATGTGTTGCCAACACACACACACACACCAACAAATTCTGTTCACATGCACAAACACACTAATAAGTTATTAAAAAAAAAAAAAGAAAGAAAGAAAAGGACACCAAAGATGTTAATCTACTGTTAAATACAGATTTCTGTTTTCTAAGGAAGCAGCTCTTAGTTATTCAAATAATGTTTGTGTGTGAGCTTTCCTTTAATTTCCTAGTAAGAAATTCTCTTCTCATCATGTTCAGCATCCTTTCAATTAGCATTTCCAGAATCATACAAATGCAGATCATTACTTTTTAGGCTAATTTTTTTCCTGCCAGGATTATGGTCATAGGGTGAGGTTGGCAACACATTCCCCTTTCAAAGAGTTTGTCTTGGGTGCTGGATTGGAGTTTTATCCACTTGGCGGGGATCCAAAGGTCCTTGCTGCTTGTAAGTTTAGAGTCTTTTTGACTGTTGTATTATGATTCTCTATTTTGAGTTATATTTAAGCCCATCCAGCTACTGTCTACTGACACAGTCTTGGAATATAACTCTGCTCCCAAATCCCAATGCTGTTTGTGAAACAAAAGATCTTCATTTGCCCATCTAAACAAAGATCATACTTCAAGGTGGCAAACTTACCATTACTTGGAAGTCACTACGGTGGATAGAAGAATTAAGTTTTTTTTTTTTTAATGCAAAGTGTCCTTCAACTGCTCTCTTGGTGTTTTTGAATAATGTATGCTTCATTGGTTTTCATTCCTTTCCTTCTTTCATGATCAGAATTCATCTGACTGCTATTGGATTCATAAGAATTCAGTCAATATAAATTGATATGAATGGCTGGGCTATGCAGATATGGTAAAAAATAAAGGTTTCTTGCCATCTGTGCCTTCTGAAGTACAAATCCAACGCAAACAAATAAAAGATATCATACTCTCCTTGTTGCCTGCATGTATAGAGAGTGATCCAGTATCTAATATTCCATTTTATGTAGATGCCATCATTGCCAACCCTCCAGCATATGGTAAGATCTTTTATTTTTGTTATTTTCTAATAGACATGATGTGTGGCTTCTTAGGAGTTGTCATGAGTAACTATATTTTATAAAGCTATATTTTATTTCAGGGCATACTCATGTTGCAGAAGCACTAGATGTACCATTACATATATTTTTCACAATGCCATGGACGTAAGTGTTCTCTTTCTTCTCTGTGTGCATGGGAACCTTTTTTTACCTAATTCCTATCCTTATAATATTTTCCTCATTAGCACAAAGCAGCTAACAATGAATCTATTGGTAAAAAAATACTCATTATCTAGTAGTCTAAAGTTTATTTAAAAAAAAAAAAAAAGTTGGGTCCTATTCTTCTATTTAGAAATGGTTGTAGGAGTTTCTTAAGATATTTCACTTTCCCATTGTGTACTGTTCCAGGCCAACAAGTGAATTTCCGCACCCTCTTTCTCGTGCTACACAACCAGTTGCATACAGAGTCAGTGCTTTCATTGTGATGTGACTTGTTACAAGTATCCTAAGTGTGATGCATTTTTTTCCTACGTCCTTTATTTGATGACATTTAAGTTTTATTACAGCTATCATATCAAATTGTTGAAGGATTAATCTGGCTTGGAATACGAGATATGATTAATGATTTCAGGAAGAAATATTTGAAACTAAGGCCAATCACATATTTGAGTAAGTCTAACAGTTCACCTACCGACATCCCACATGGGTATATCTGGAGTCCACATCTTGTTCCAAAACCCAAAGGTCATTTTTCACCTCTAACTGTTATAAATTGCTTGCTTAATTGACACTTTCATGCACATAATAGAACTGTTATGGGGTACAGTATTAATCATTTTATATCTGTGTTCATTGTGGTTACTCTTGCAAAAGAAAAAAGAAGAATTTACCACTGATTTCACTTCTGTAATTTTCTGTATTTATTTGTTGAGAGAAGGAACAGATAATTTGTGAGTTCTAGAGGTGCTTTATATTTCACATGTTTTAGTTCCTCTTTCTTTTTTCTATATCATGTATGTCAAACACTAATCTGAATTCTTCCATTTGTCCTATCTAAGCAATTTTCTTTGATACTATTCTTTGCTTTGTTCTGTTGTAGCTCAAATTTAGTCATAGCCATGTTCACTCTTCTTCACCTGTTACATTGCTTGAGGCATCTACAGTAATGATTGTCTACTGTCATAGTGTCATAGCCACAGAATGTGGTGTCAGCAGGAGACAGGCATTATTATAATGATTATATACTAATAAGTCTGATTTTCTATGTTTTGCAGATTGGGGGCCCAAAATTGATGTGGTGGGATTTTGTTTTCTAGACCTTGCTTCTAATTATGTTCCACCAGAATCACTTTTAAAATGGCTTAAGGATGATCAAAAGCCCATCTATATTGGCTTTGGCAGCCTAGTAGGTTGCTGCTGACTACTTATTTCAAATATATATTCTTCTCAGTTCTAGTTACAAAACCAACCTTACATTTAAATTTTGGAAATATGTTCTTCTCAATGCCTAGTTATTGGTATTTCTAAATCATATCACATGCTGGATCAATATATTATTATTATTTTTTTTGGGAGTATCACATATTGCTTTAAACAACTCTAGAAGAAATGATGTTGTCACTCTTTTATTTATATGCACTGCATCCTTGCAGCCTCTTCAAGACCCAACAGGAATGACTAAGACAATTGTTCAGGCATTGGAGAGAACTGGACAAAGAGGCATAATTAACAAAGGATGGGGTGGCCTGGGGAACAGTAAGTGGCCGATTTTTGCCTCATACAAGCAATATTACTTTATCTTTGAAAGAATTTTGCTTTATAGATGAAGAAGTTATTCTCTTCTGATAAAGAGTTACTCTCAGTGACAGAGCCTAAGGATTTTGTGTATCTATTGGATAATTGCCCTCATGATTGGCTGTTTGCTCGATGTGCTGCTGTGGTAAAACCTCTAATTTTTTATTGCATCCGAATCCCCCTTTTCCCGAGATTATTGATTTGACATTTTAACATTTTTATCTTGGATGGAAATTTATGGTGAAACTGTCCAGGTGCATCATGGTGGTGCAGGAACAACTGCTGCAGGTCTTAGAGCTGGGGTAAGCAAAAAATAAAATTGAATCCTGAATAGCTTTCTTATTCAATATTTTATTAAGGCTAATTCAAGTTCTATTGTCTAATTTATTTCTAGTGTCCAACAAGTGTAGTACCTTTCTTTGGGGACCAATTTTTTTGGGGTGACCGTGTACATGCTAGGGGAGTCGGTCCTGCACCCATCCCCGCAGATGAGTTCTCACTTGAAAGGCTGGTTTCTGCCATTAACTTCATGTTAAAACCAGAGGTAATATAAATCTATTTGGTGTAGAAGTTATTTTGTATGTTATTTGTTTTTTTTTTATAATTCTTTTAAACATATTTTCATGTATTTTAATAAACTTTAAAATTAAAATAAATAAATAAGATAATTTACATGATTTTAAAATAATTAACTAAAAATTTGAACTTGAAAAACAAAATTATTTTATAAGCCAACATGACGTAATTTAAAAATAAAATAAAATGAAATATATAATTACATATCATAAGTTTATATAAAATATATATTTTATAATAATTAAAATTAAAATGATAAAATTTGTAAATATTCATGGTAATCTTAGATAACCTAAGAATTGTGAGAGAATAACATTCTCTTCAAAATCTTATGTAGAACGTTACATTCCTTGAACTTTTTTTTGAAAAGAATCCTTTGTATAACTTAAAACCAAAGTTTTGAAAGATGTTGGGTGGTTTTTACTTTTTGGAAAAACTTGGTTAGAGTTGTGCAAATGAAGAAAGAACATAAAATATCTTTTTCTCCCCATCCAAATCCTTAGTAGCCATGCTCGGAATGCAGGTTAAAGAGCGTGCTATTGAACTGGCAAAAGCCATGGAAAATGAGGATGGTGCAATGGGAGCCATAAAAGCTTTCTACAAACATATTCCACGGGGGCGGCTCAGGACAGAATCATCTAAAATATCACGCCTTAAAACTAAATCTAAAATATCACGCCGTCCTAAAACTCGGTTCTCTTTAAAATGTTTTTGTGGTCAATAATGGTCATTCATGACTTTGAAAATGAAAGCAGTGTCAATCATGTTCACTTTCAGAGGGCAGGTAAAATGCACTCGCAGAAGTTTCATGGAATCTTCTCATTGAAGATAAAATCAACGTAATTTTGAGTAGAAATTGCATGGGGTCTTTTGAAGTATGCAACTTTAACCATCTTTCTGTCTGAGAGAGTTGTGCCTTTTCAAGTGTTAGCGTCCAAGAATATTTATTGTTGCAAAAGAATTGTGAACAGGACAAAGTTTCTGTTTATGTAAAGACAATTATTTCCACTGTTTGATTCTGCAGACAAAATTATAAAAATGTGTCAGAATAGCACTTGAGAGTATAACATATGACATAAACTTAACTATGCCTATAGTATGCCCACACTTCTTCCACCTCAATCACAAAAGTAAAATAGACTTGCCTTAACACAACTCTTTAAGTTCTTTGAGCTTTAATGGTCTTCCAGAGCTTGATCCATTCTATCATGGCATCAGCAGCACGTGTGAACACGGCATCTTTTTGTCCCAACTGCTGCTTCACAGCTGCGGCAATTTCAACCACACAATCTTCTACTGTTACAGCTTGTGGAGACACCCTCACCGTTTGGAAGAATGGAATCACTTCCTCCATCAGCTTCACTCCCTCCCACTCTTTCTTCAAACTGTTAATGGCACTGCCTCTTTCCTTCCTCCAAACGTATGGAAGCCCGGTTTTCACACCAAGCCTTAGATGGTCACAGACTACCTTAGCGCACATTCCGCTCCATATATCTTCCACGGTTTCCCACCTCAGCTTCCCTTCATTTGCCAGCCTGAATGATGGCAGCAAGGCAGGTCCAACCAGCTCACGGTTAAAAGCTATGTTGATTCCACTCATGGGCATCATGGCCTTAGCTGGGACGGTAAGAACAGCATCCACATATCTGGTGTTCCTCTGCCTTTGTTTGATGGCCTGCGTAGGAGCATCATAATCTCCTAAGTTAAGCCAAAGTCCACATGACAGAGCACATGATACACCAGTTCGCAAGCTAAAGGGGTAGCCACGAACGAAATCTGCTCCTTCACGGAAAGGGTCATATAGAGTGTTAAAGAAAAATGGGGTAGCTGGATTTGCAAGGTTGGTGATGTGTTGAGCAACCGCATCTACAAGATTGCCCTTATCATCTCTTGCAGGAAGGCAATCGTCGTCAACAGAGACAATGTATTTCTTGGTGGAAACAAGATAACCAAAATACCGGCATGAATAGCCAGAGAAATTAACAGTTGAAGACCCCATAACACGTTGCATTTCGGATTGTGTATAGACTTCATAATTAAATCCACTGGGGATCTTCAATTCTTCTTTGAGGTCAGGATCTTTAACAATTATAATGTGGAAACGAGAGAACACAGGTCTCCATTCCTCCATAAATTGTGTAAGATCATGTTGGAGTGCACCTATAACAATATCAACCTCATCATCTCTGATGCTGACTTGCAACATTCCATCAGATTCCATTTTGAAACAACCACAGCACTAAATCAAGCGTTGTCCTCTGATCAATGCTAGCACTTCTAAATTCAGTCAATGTAAAACAATGTTAAATTTTCTCAGACCACCCTTAAAAAATGCTATTAAAATAGAAAGAAAGAGATTATCAAGTTAAAAATAGATATTAAATGAGAGAACCATATGATTTCATCTTTGCCAAACAACTTCAAAATCTTTCAGTTAGCTTAGCTCTTTAAGTTCTCTGCCAGATGACAATATTGTAATTATAGTTGGGTATAAGTAAGGTTCTGATAACCATTCAGTCATTTACAGCAATGTATGTTAATTGTTAACAGGTCTATTATTTTAAGAGTATAGGTGGGTGTTCCAGTATTTATTAAGAATAATGTCCTAAAATAGGAGGGAGTTTATATGCATTAAAAAACATGGGAAAGTACAATGAAATTCAAGCTGTTATTGCAAGGATAGCAATTAAGTGCGATGTTACAACCCTGAAAGAAATACTGTAATAAAAATATGAATATAGGATAAGTATACTATCAATTCTAGAGACAAGAACCTTGGAGAAAATAGAGCATTGCATGGCTATCTCGAATAGTTTAGGCTCAAAAAAAGATAGCAGCATATTTTTTAACACAGCATCCTTTAAATAAGTAAATGTACTAACTGTAAATTTGTAATGCACAAAATGCATTCATTTTAATGGCACAATTGCACAACTCTAGACCAGGACAGGTTTGCAACAATCTATAACAAACTTAAGCTTGCCCCCTCCGAATATGAAAACTAATTGTACCTCAGTGTTACCAGATCATTTGAATAACCTGTGGAATCAACCTATGCCTAATTGAGATCTTCATAATTCAGTTCAGAACAATGTAGCTTAACTGCTTGCTGTCACAGTAGCCAAGTAAGGACTAACCTCTAATTGCCTAATGCAAAGAAACAGATCAACAAATTTAAAAGCCTCTGAACGAGAAATACTCATCAAATAAACAAATTAATCGCCGGTCCTTTCCTCTCCACTAGATTTGAATAGACATTGCATACATTCCATACAATCCACGAATTTCCAACACATAACAAAGAAATTCCACAAATCCACACACGAGTGAAGTAAAAAACCTAGCTAGTTCAGATCAATTCATTCACAGTCAATATGAGCATTAGATCGCACAGAAAATCCAAAAAATGATGCAAATACAGATAAATACGTTCAATCGAGATGAAATATCACAAACGTATACGCATATATTTGCATATATACACATTCCGTTGATTATATACAGCGAGAGAGGATCCGGAAAATGATGCAAATACAGATAAATACGTTCAACCAAAATGAAAGATCACAAACGTATAGGCATATACGTGCATATATACACATTACGTTGATTATATACAACGAGAGAGAGTACCAGTAGTAGCCGGAGAAGGATGTGCTCAAGCAAACTGGAGAGATCAGAGTAGTCACAAGCAATCTGTTTTCTCCCGCTTTACACTCTCTTCCTCTTATTTATCATCGTTTGGAGTCTTCGAGGGTCCTGTCCCCCATATTTTAAGAAATTATATATTCATCCCCTGAACTTTCGTTTTCATTTCACTACTACCACAAAGTCACACGTTCACGTTAATTAGTGTTCAAATTATAATTATATTAAAACAATTTAAACGTAGGGATGCACAATAATTGATTACATGTTATAAAGTTTTAAAATGTCAATTATTTTGATTTTCCAGTCTGACCTTATGATTATGTTAAATTTTTTAGATTATTTCAATTTTTAACTAATACGATTGTTACACGTTCTTTTTTTTTTAATTTTTTTTATACATCAAGTGTCTCAATAGCTCTACCCAATAGCCACTAGATGCATAAAGAATTTTTATCACCTCAGATCGATTTTAAAGCAATAGTTTATAATGATCGATCAAATCAATTGAACTATCAATAATTTATAATGATCAGTCGAATCAATTGAACTAACCCTGGTGCTACACCCTCCAATTTATATTTATACCGTTGAATCGCTGATGAAATTAGCAACTTGGGAGTAAGGTTGCTTATCTTGTTTTCAACGTAACGACCTATGACCAAAAAATGCCTTGCCGGCCATCCAACTCATAAGTCATAAAACCATTAATTTTAATTTGAAAAAAGATATAGTAAGTGAAAGTAATTCAAAGTTGGCCAAACATAGTTTGTCCTCCAGTTAATAATTAGCAATACAAGGAAGTTAGGCAGAAATTAAAGAAACTACCTGTACGGATTTAGCTCTGGTTAGTAGTTAGTATTTGGTAACAAGAAATTAAAGCAGCTAAGGAAAAGAATCGAATACATAAATTTCTCAAACACAACAGCCACCAATATTTTCAAACTTGCAATTCTGTCCTACACAACCATTTATACAGACGAAACCAAAAATTGAAAAAACAATACTGAATAAAGCCACACATGATCAATAATGCTGCAGACCAATTCAGTCTCTATTTTGCTCCAACGATTGACATGAGAAGCCTAAGCTTTTCATCAACATCTGCGAGATCTGAAGGGTCTTCAAATGGCGATGGCGGCTCAACTCCAGTTAAGATGAACAATGCCTTTAGTTCATCTACAGTAGATGATTGAGGCGCAGCTGTGTATCCCAAGATGCCTCTTATTGCACTGATCTGCTCCCATATCTTCTCCTCACTCACCATAACCTAACACATATATATATTGATAGTATATCATAGATGAATCTTGAAACAGTGTGAGCATATTGTAGTAACTGGGAGTACCATAACATTTATAACATTGACAACATATAATCAATGTAAACTTTTAGTTGTAACAGAAAGTGCATGTCTTTCAGTTTGGTATAAGAGTCGTGACCAAACTTTTAGTTAAGACAGAACATGCATATCTGTCTTTCTGTATGGTATAAAAGTCGGGACCAAACTTCTAGTTGAGACAGAACAGAACATATTATGCAGGAAACTTTATATGGATTATATATATATAGTATCTGCTATGCACTGACCTCACTGGAAGGTGCTCCAGCGCCCTCGTTACTATTGATTTTGTTATGTTCGGGTGCTGAAACCTGCTCTGATGCATTACTATTTTCTCCATTTCCTTGTTTGTTCTCAGTTTCTGGTGCAAGCTGGGTTTCTTTCACCACTGCCACAGTTGTTATCTCCACTTTGGCTTCTGTACCAATGAATACTGGATTTTCATTATCTACCTTATCTTCTTCTTCCTCAAATTCACGAGTTTTTTCTAGGTGTTCCACGTCTTCGTTCATGGAACTACTACCTACATTACCTAGTAAAGTAAGACTTATGTGCTCAAAATTTTCGTCTGCTTCATCGGTTCCAAGTTTGTGATTTTCAGTAGTCCCGGCACTTGTTGCCTCCAAGTCTAGCCCACCAAATTCAGAATAATTCAGTTCTTCTTCTTTTCTCCCTGGCTCATCATCAGTTTCTAAGTTCACCTCTGGAATTGGCCCCTCGTGTTCTTCTTCTTCTTCTTCTTCTAAGTACTCGTCAATGTCCTCCTCATAACCTTCCTCCAAATCCTCATCAATGCTAATTTCATTCTTCTCTTGGTGTTCTCCCTCTCCCTCCAGGTATTCACCTGCATAACCTTCCTCCAAATTCTCATCTTCTTTCTCGTCCTCTTCTTCGAGTTCTCCTTCCAAGTACTTGCCAATGCCAATGGCCTCCTCCTCCTCATAAACTTCTTCCAAATTATCATCAATGTTAATCTCATTCTTGACCTTGTGTTCTGCCTCCAAGTATTCTTCACTAGTGTCCTCCTCTTCATAGCCTTCATCCAAATTCTCGTCGTCTATATCCTCTTCGTGTTCTCCTTCCAAGGACTCCCCAATAGCCTCCTCATAACCTTCTTTATCCTCCAAATTCTCATCAATGTTAACATCTAGTACTTCTCCAACATCCTCCTCATAACCTCCTTTCTCCATATTGATCTCATCTATGTTATTGTCTTCCTCCAAGTACTCAACAATGTCCTCCTTCTCATAAACTTCCTCTTCCAAATGCTCCTCATCTACACCAATCCCTTTCTTATCATCATGCTTTTCAACATACTCTGATCCTTCTTCTTCATTATCCCTTACCAATTCAATCCTCTGTTCTCCCTCCATCTTCATTTCTGCCTGGATTGCTGCAAATTCGCCTTCGTAAACCCTACCGTACAATTCTTCCCCAAATTCTTCTTCGACTTGATGATTTCCATCTCTAAGCGCTTGTGAATGATACTCCAACAGCGGAATCGGCAGCAATTTGCTCATGAGCTTCTCAGTGCAGGCATAGCTGCCCAGGACAACCCCCACAGGGACCAGAACGATGAATCCCACAACACAAATGGTTATGAGAGGAGGGAGAACTAAAGGTGCAGACGACACCGCAATTCCAGTAATTACAACCTTCTTCCCCAATCTCAGCCCCGCCTTCAAAGCCCATCTTGTCGTATTGCTAACAATACCCTTCTTGTCTTCTTCTTCTTCTTGTAAACCACACTGTTCATCAATCCTCCAATATTCAACTTCTCCCCCTTCCATCCCCACATGTATATATGTATCTCAGCAAAATGGAAAAAGGGCATATATGCACATGTATACTCACTATACTGATCAGATTAAGAAGTATGATTATTAATTAATACGGAGTAGCGCGCAGAAATCTTGAATATGGAAATTGGAGAAATGTTCAAGAACACCAAGCAAACAGGTTTTTGGGTAATTATATTCGGTGTGGACGTGAGTGATTGGATGATGAATTGATGATGACGATGATGCGTTGGGAAATGGGAAGAGGATAGTGCATGCATGACAGACAGTTGCTGCGCTGAGAAGAAGACAGGCGTCACCTGCATGGATTTTGCCAGCTTGCCGCTAAATAATGGGCAAATTTCATGATCCTTCTTTTTTTTTTTTGGAAAATAGAGAACTTCATTAATTCAAATCAAAGTACAATTCGTTGACAATAAAAGACGGAGGGATCATAACCCACTCCTGTCGTACAGACATAGAACATGCTTCCCTAGCCAGAGCATGGGCAACCATATTCGCAGTACGATTAACATGAGAGATAACTACATAGGCACATGACCGTAGTATATCAGTACTATATCTTTTACATCAAGTAGCACTAAATCAAAAGACGACACACCTTCTACCTGGTTTAAGCTTTGTATTACTTGGAGCGCGTCCGATTCCACTTCCACATGATCCATATTTTTATTTTTAATCCAGCTCAAGGCTTCCCTTATCGCCACTGCCTCTGCTTCCTTTGGTGTGAAAACCCCTTTGCCCGGAATGCTTGAAGCTGCAACAAACTGCCCCTGCTCATCTCTTAAAATCCATCCAAAACCCATATGTCTTTTGGTTGCATCAACAGCAGCATCAGTGTTAAAAATTAAATATAAAATTTTTGAATGGTCGAAAAAACAGCCAATATTTTCTCAATCTATTAAAACACAAAAAGTCAATAATATCCTTATTAATTCGAAGAATATTTTTTTGTTACTAAACCACAAAGTCATTTACTTTAATATATAACCTAAAAATACTTTAATATATAACCTAAAAATGGATTGTTAAAAATAACTTTTTAGTATACTAAAATTGAATATTTATTAATTATCAACCTTATAATGTAAACCATGATCCCAAAAAATGCGTGTTAAAAGTTACTTAAAAAAAAAAAAGTTACTAAATGAGCTGCTGCGCAAGGTGGAAGATGTGTCTAAGCTAAAATTTTCAACATGATTTGACTAAATTCGAATTAGTTTTGCAGTAATAAAAATACTGAAATGAGGTAATGGGACTTTTTAAAGTAATAAGAAAGCAACATAACTCAGACAGTTCAGACTAGAAGCATTCGACACAAGTTTAAGAAAAGAGTACATTAATTAGTGTGACAGAAACATATGATCATTGCAATGGAGGAAATGACAGAAAAACATGAAGCTAATAGACCCCCATGAAGAAAGTGCTTAGTCCATCCTACCCTTCAAGATTCTTTCTGTCACTTCAGTTGGGGTACTGCAAATACAATTCATATCGTATATAAGTATATGAGAACAAAGTAACTTTAATGTGCAACACCATGCTCTATACTTCTCTATAAAACAACAAAATATTAACATAGAGCAAGCATCTGAAGACTTACACAACATAAACATGTCCTCCCCAACCACTCAAACAGTCACGGTCTACTGATGAGACCAGTGCCTGAGAGATTGTCTCGAACAATTCCTCGGGTTCCTGATGCAACATTGACAAAATGGAATGTCATTAAGATGAGCTATAGGCAAAGGAAAAATTATAAAAGATAGTGAATTACAAAGATGTGATTAAAAGAAAGAGGATTCAACTATTAGTGTGCTACTTTTAATTCATCATGTGAAGGAAAGGATAGTAATTAGTAACGAACCATGTCAGGCTTGTACATTGCTTCACAGGCACCATACAGTGATTCTGAGGCAGTACCCGCAACAACAAAATCTTTGGCAAGCTCTCTACAACAAAGGCAAAATAGCTATTAATTTATAGACTTGCCACTTTATTTCTTCATTTCTACATTATAGCATTTTCATTCTCTTAGTTTAACCAACTGAAGGGAGTTAATTATTTCTCACAAAAAGAACGAAATAGAGAGATTGAACACATGTTCAAGAGATTGAAAGTGAGAGGAGACTCTGAACATACTTTGCTCCAATAGAATCCATAGTACAAATGAAAGGCTTGTCTTCATCTCCCAATCCAGCAATCACAGGTTGGCAGAAGTATGGACCAAACCTAGTTCAGAGAAAAACATTTTCGTTTCACAGTTTGTCTTCTTATAATATCAACTGTCACTGGTCACAACAGGAATGACAGCAAAAAGAAAAAAATACAGTAGACTTTCTTCTGATAGTCTAATCAAACAAGAAGGCAGGTAGAGGGATGGTGACAGAGTTGCATAAAAGAGCATGAATATATACACTCAACATCTATTTACCCAAAATTTGCTTAATACTAATGGAAGTATGGAACATTTGTCCACCATAAGAAAACCACTAGTTTTGGCATAACCTGTTGCACACTCTGCTTCAGAGAAAAAAATCTAAGTATTGTCAAAGTAGTTTGCTCAGTGGAGCTCCGAAAGTACAATGATTTCAAAGCAAATAGTAAGGAAGTAGATAAGGTGCTATGTGAAATTAATATAAACATATCAATGTTTGGAAAAATGTTAAAATGAACATAACTCCAAATTGATATATAAAAAATCTTATTTTTCACATTTTCCTATATTTGGATTAAAGGTTATGACATTATGGACTTATGGTTGTCTTTATATACATAAGCTTGGAAACAGACACTAAATCTTCTGTCTCTAAACCATCTGAGCACACAATAATAACATTGCAGCACCATGTAACCATATTATGTTTAGTTGACTTTTTAGATAGGCTCAAACTTGTATATCTTTTGTTCTTTTTAGCCATATACAACCTTATTTCTTGATCTTTGGCTCTGTACAGTGGGGTGGCACCCCCCTTGGTGCTAGTTATAACATTTTTACTTATCAAGGGGAAAAAAACACACACACACACATAAAGACAAACAAACAAACACTACCCTCAACAAACACGAAAACCATATCTATAAGACCCCCCACATAGCATCTACAGCCAATACCACTGGACTATAAGGCATTTGGTACACCATATACCTCTGTAAATATTCAGACAGTTACTGACCTTTTCTCATATAAGATTGCAGATACAAGGCTGGCAAAAGTCTCTGGCTTCATATCTCTCTCTTCTCTAAGTTGATATAACTTGTGGCGGAATACAAGCCGTTGATACCTATAGAGGAAACCCATTGATAAATATAGTGTACAATACATATAATAATATATGAGCCCTAAAAAACAGTCTCCTAAACCAATAGCCAGATATTCCATGCAATATTTCCATTCCATATGGATCATTTAACCTATTATAGGTACATGAAAACAGTTCTAACAGTTCTAAAAATGATATTTTCGCTTCTTAAAAAAGCAGTCAAGTGTACATAGAAACACAGGTGAACACATGCAACATCAAACCCTTTGGCTTTTTCACACTCAAATTACTTGTGTGCTTTTGATAGTAGCAATAATTTCAATACGAATTCACAAATAGATAATTCCAATTCCATTATCAGATACTACAAGCATACTGCGTATTTGCACATACAGAGTTTGGGCATCGGTGGCGAGGCCGGAGAGACCGAGAAAGAGCTTGCCGTGGATTTTGTAAATCCTCTCGAAATCAGTGGCGACGGTCTGAAGCTGTACACCGAGCCGCCGATCACTAGCAATGGCGAAGCAATTCTTCCCCACCATCGCCACTAGGGCACTTCCGTTGTACTCAAAGATCTGCTCAGCAATTCACATACACATATAAAAATACAATTGGCACAATCAAATACACGCAAACATCTACGTATAGAAGAAAAATATACTTACCGACATCCTAAGACAGACGCTAGAGAGAAATCTGGAGGCAGGCGAGAGTTCTGAGTACGAAGAAGAAGAAAAAAGTGTGCCTTTCAACTTTCGTGCCTGAAGAAATCTTGGATGGCACTCCATTGTACCCACTTTATACTTGGGCTTGATAGAACGGGCTTATTTTTTTAGATAAGACCCAATTTATTATACAGGCTTTCTCGATAAGAATTGTTGGCCCGTTGGGTGCCCATTAGGCAAATTATATCGTGGACTCCAGATTCATTTTATTTGTCTTTAGTATAGTAAAATTTATTTTTAAGGTGGACTCTCGAGTCCATCTTGTAAGGTTAGTAAATTTTATACATATTCAATTTTAGTATATTAAAGGGGCTTGGATTGCAGGTTTTGTGGTCAATATCGGTGTTATTAATAGCTTCTTTACAGAGTTGTGGGCCTAATGGAGGGTCTACGGTTCGGTAGGGAAATGGGGTTCGAAAGGGTGGTGGTGGAGCTTGATTCTAAAGCAGTGGTTAAAATAATGAGTGAGAGTTATGGCGTTAGTGACTTCAACATAACGCTCGTTTCTGACTACAAGTTCCTTGCTTCGGGGTTTGAGGTGGTAGTCTTCAAACAAGTCTTGAGTGAAGGTAATAGGTGTGTTGATTTCCTCGCGAACCTTGACCAGTCTACATGGTATGGTACGACGATCCTTGAGGATCCTCCTGAAGAGTTGTTGGGGTCTCTGCTTGCTGATGCAGGCGAAACCAATTCAAATCCAGAAGAGTTAGATAATTCCTGCTTTGAGCGGAGGCAGACGCACCAAAAAAAAAAAAAAAAAACAATAAAATTTTCATATATAGATGAGTTGAAAACTAAAATATATTTATCAAGCTAGGGTGTAGGTAATTAAGTATGAACAAATTTCACAAGATGAATAACTGAAGAAGTAGAGAACTAGAGATTGAGCCATATGCACATGCACACACGCATACACCTTGGTGCATAAAAAGAGTAGAGATAGTTCTTTTCTTTTTTTTTTTTTTTTTCGAAGACTACAATCTAATCGGTCTATCCGTAGTATTTGCTCAACCACGTAGGAGTAGGCATACTTAAAAGATGGAAACTAAGTGGAATAATCAAACCATCACAGATTGAAGTTTCATGGATTCCAATCAATATGTTTCAAAAAAAAATGGATTCCAATCAATATATTTTGGTCGGTAAAAGGCGATTTTTAGTTGGTAAAAGTGCTTCTGACCATATCGCAATCCAAAAAAACACTTGATGTAGTAAATATTTACCAACACAACTACTTTAATTTGGACAGAATTTATTTCCGATCATATTTTCAGTCACCATTAACTTTAGTTCAAAACTTTAAAAATACCCTGATTTTCGTCCATTTCTTAAGATTGGTCAGAAATGTTGGCCGGCTGGTGTATGCGAGTTTAATTTCTCCCGGTGCATGCACATACAGATATCACATATGGAACATATGGATGGATTTAGAAACTGTTCAAGAATAAAACCCTAAAAACACATTTAATAATTAGTGAGTTCAAAATAGAATAGTATTTCTAAAATCGGCATTCCCAATCATACATCCCTATCCCTATCCCTATAGATTAATAGCTTGATCAAGTAGGTCTTAAGTACACAAATAATATATTTTTAATATATTCAAAATATACGTAATATCTTATATTTATGGTCAAAAAATTTTGCCATGTAAATGGCTCAATCAATCATTTTACCCAATCAATCAATTCCGCTAATGGTTTTCATCAGATAACGCAAGACCTGGTATAAAATGTTAGGCGGTAATTAATTAGTTATTAAGAAGCATAACCACGATTCTTTGATTTGGCATGCCAATTAAGTTGCTAATAACCAATGCAAGAAATGCCTAACATTTGGCTCAATCACGTTTCTTTCCACCATTGTAATCCGAAGGTGTACTGTGCGACTGTGAGCTCAATCGGATGAAGTTCACCTGATCAACAAAGGATCACAAATAAAATAATTTACGTTGTTCATAACTAACCTGGTCTATTCAAACAGAGAAAGTCAATAAACATCTTTTATATAGAGTCAAACTTAAAATTTTATGGTTGCCAACCAACCAACATTTATATAACCATAAATAATATAATGGATCGGATCTTGTTGAATTGGATGAGAAAATAATCAAATTAATAAGATAAACTTAATGGTGTTTGTGTGTATATTTACTTGTGCGCACACATTATCTGACAGTATACACACGTGATATCATATACTCTACGATATACTTGTATACTTAAAAGAATATTATCAAATGTAATCCCTACAACTTTCAATGGAACCAAATATAGCATGTAGGTTTGACAATATGAGGTAGGTTTTGAGGTAAATAATGCACACAATTACCAGGATATTATACATACACATACATAGTAGGCGTAATTGAAGAACAATCAAAACATACACGCGTATGTATATATCGACCAATATAATATATCAAGATTCAATAAGCTAGCCCAATTAGAGGCATTCCATTTAAATTTAATTTGTCATACAGTTGGCTTAGTTATCACAATGTTAGTTTCAAGTTCGATTTCTCCTTAGATTAGTCTATTGACATCTTGATTTGAATCGATCAACTATGCACAACCATTCAGGTAATGGCTACAAGCTTTTCCCTAAACTAATGAAGCTCAATCACAATAAACCCTAAAATCCTAAATCAAGTTAAAGCTAATTAAGGTTAGTTGTGGTTTCAAGCAAGCTATCCTACAACCCATCAATCTAACTATGAGTTGATTCAATTCAGATGTATAGATCCAAAATCTTTAAATTAACCAATAAATTTCTTGTTTTTCAATGAGTTGATCGAGCTACCTAGCTCCACCATAAATTCAAAAGAAAGAACTAGAGATCGAATTAAGGTTTCAATCCAATAAATTAAAACATATATATGTATACACAAGTAAGAATTCACTAACTAAAGAAGCTACCTTGCTAGCTATCTAGCTTTAACATATGCTTAATTAATACTCCGTACTATAATTTACACAAGAATTCTTCTGATCTGAACAAAGAATCAGGCAGGATATATATGTCACTTTACAATTGATTGATCAGCATCATATCATCAAAACTCAAAACCCTAAGAGATATTGCACAAATCGATCGATTAACTAATGATTACCTTCACCCTCTTTCTGCTTCCACTCCAACCCTATAAATTTGCAGGGCGAATACCTGATTTTGTACTCTGTAATGGTCTCAAGCTTCGGAGACCACACCTGATCTCTGGACCCCACAAGTTGCTCGTAATGCTTCTTCAACTCCGGCGTGCTACACAGAATCTTACAGTCATCGCCGTCGTCGCCGCCGGCCTGTAAATTCTCTCCGTTGTTTCCACTCAGAAGATTCACAATAAACTCCGGCACAACCTTGATCGAAACCCTACCGTTGGATCCCTTAACGTACTCAAACGCCGCGCTCCTGAAATTGGCCGGCGGCGCGGTGGCGGCGCGCCTGGGGCTGCGCCCCAAGGCGGCGAGAGAGGAGGCGGAGAGGACGGTGGTGGCGAAGCAGTCGAGCGGAAGGACCAGGTAGGTCTGCCCCGCTACGAGCTCGTCGTCGATGCTCAGAATCGGCAGCGGTTGACCGATGAAGAAGGAATGTGCATGGCAGACCATGCAGTCCGGGAACTCGAACATCACCTCCCCCGCCACGCGCCGTTTCCCGGCGAGTACACGGGACTTGCCGTCGTGGAAAATCAGCGTCACCGGCGACCGGGAAGATGCAATGGTGTGGAGACAGCAGTGCGAAAGTGATGCAGTGTTTCCCATTTCTTCAAATCAGACAGAAAATAATGCTCAGAGCCGTAGAATTGGTTAGAAATAATATCTGTTAGTTGAGGTTCTATCAACGTTATATATATATATATATATATATATATATATGTATATGTATATTGATTGACTTTGATGAGGTCAATCATGAAGTTGTTTTCCTTTTTTTCCCCCAAAAAAAAATAAAATACAACTTTTCTCTTGGTTTGCCGGGGAGAGCGGGGGTCGGTGGTCAGTAATGCCGGCTTTGAATATCCATTAATCAACTTGTGTATGTATCATCTTTAATGTGCATAATGTTCATCCAACCAATCCCTAATAACGTAACATTCATTAATCAGTAGACTTTACTTACTGCTGAAATGGGGAATTGAAGTTTAACTTTCAAGATTTAATAAATTATCAATACCCTTGACCTGGCTTCATACATTGTACATATGCTCAAAATGTTACTAATATAATTAATCCGTGTATTGCTTCTTTCACATGTGTTTGCTCAAATTTAGTTAAAACTCGGTTGGTCGAATGTTATTTGGAGTAACTTCCAAAAGTCCTAATTAAAGACCAATACATTTAATTTGAGGGTGTTGGGGTTGAACGATCGATTATGTAATTTCTTATCTTAAAATCACAAGTCTATATATACCACTCGACTATAAGATTATTAGTATTAACTGATATAACAAAACTTAAAATTTGCACAAGTTCTTTAAACTTAGGATTAGTGTTGTTACAACTTATATTATGCTAAAAACATTAATAATCTATGTATTAATTATATTGCTTCTTTCGTATAGTAGGTGCAGTGTTACGTTTGATTGAATTCAATCGAGCCTCGATCAATCGAAATCCATTCAAAATTGCTCTCCCAAGACCCGATAGATTTGAGTTGAGGGCGTTGAGGTCGATTAAATGTTGAGTTGAGGGCGTTGGGGTCGATTAAATGACTTGCTATAGTCACGAATTCATATGTATCACTCTAACTACAAGGTTATCAATATTTAGTATCAAATGATGCAACAAAACCTAAAATTTGTAGAATTTATTTAAACTTAGGATTAGGGTTTTTACAACCTATTTGCCGTTTTACCTCTCACTCAATTCATTTAAAAATTGTTCAATTTTACCAATTCAATGCAATTATGTATAATAAGTTGATGATATAAATAAAGGCTTTGAAGCTAGCTAGGTAGGTAGATAGCGGTCATAGCGCCCATGCTGATCTCTATCGTCTAAATAAAAAGAAATTTTAACCCACATTTAATAATAATAATAATACAAGTACTATGCGTCTATGCAGCTGTAATATAATTAATCCCAAAAAGCTAAATTAAATTTATTTGGGTTTCAATTATTGTTCAATTATTACAAAATTCAAATATTGCAAATAACAACACAAAATATAGTCGAGTGGTGGAACATGATTCTCATAGTCGGGTGATTTATGCATTATTACATAAGAGCAGGATTAAGTTAATTTATCTAGTGCAAATTCTCATGTACTAATTGCGAGTTTCCCTCATCAGTCAAAAAAAGTGCAAATAACATGTTTATCGTAAGTCTTTGAGAAATAAATACGCATTATAAAGAGAATATATCAAATTATTATGACATTCCATTTTATTTTTCATTCATAACAATTCATTGAATAAAGACAATATGAAACTTTGATACTTAATTACAATAATGACTTTTTCCAAATCAAACAATGTGAATATAACATAAATTAAATTTGGATTAGTCTCACGTACGTAATGGAACTAAGACATTGGGTATGCAAAAAAAAAAAATTTTAAAAATTACAATATTTAAAGTTACAATAATTAATTAATCAAATTCACATTAACTGAAAGAAAAAAAAAAAAGATATGCACCCATTTTCTTTTTTTAAAAATGCAAATAATATGTGTGTAAACAACTACCAAGAGTACA
>CM008333.1:25157605-25180498 GCA_002525835.2 Ipomoea batatas | reverse complement strand
TTACTGAAAAAGTTCGATTAAAATTTTTTTAAAACGAAAATTTACCGAAGTTTGCAAACTAGTTAGGGACGAAAACTACTTCGGTAAATTTTTGTTTAAAAATTTTTTAATCGAACTTTTCCGGTTCAATGCCAATTTTTTTTAACGAAGTTTACTGAAAAAGTTCGATTAAAATTTTTTTAAAACGAAAGTTTACTGAAGTCTGCAAACTTAAGTTAGGGATGAAAACTACTTCGGTAAATTTTTGTTTAAAAAATTTTTAATCGAACTTTTCCGGTTCAATGCCAATTTTTTTAACGAAGTTTACTGAAAAAGTTTGATTAAAATTTTTTTTAAATGAAAGTTTATCGAAGTTTGCAAACTTAAGTTAGGGACGAAAAGTGCAACACAATGATAACTTAGGGACGAAATTTGCAATTCGAATAACTCAGGGACGAAAAGTGCAACGCCAATGAGAACTTAGGGACAAAAAGTGAGTATTACCATAACTTAGGGACGAATTCTACAATTACCCTATAACTTAGGGACGAAAAATGGAATTTTCCCAAAAAAAAAAGAATAATTGGTTGAAAATGAATCTGATATTACTAATTGGCGGAATATATAAAAGGATCACTAATTGACTGATATTCTACCATTATATATTTAATTTCTATTGTTCTCTACAATTTCTCATCTTTCTCTTTATTGCTTAGTAATGGAGTCAAATTATGTCTCTGCCTTCGACCTATCCCTCAGGACAAGGAAAAGCTCTATAAGGCTCCAGTTGATGTGTTGTAGCATTGAATTTTTGTGATATTGTATTAATACTATAGTTTAAACTCATACTATAATTTAGTCTCATACTCATACTATATTGGTCGAATGTTTTATTTCAGAATAATGAATTTATGTTTTATGTTAGACAATCATACTTCAATATACATCACAAAATTTAATCACATAATGAATTTGTATCCACTAAATATAATCACAAAATGAATTTGTTACTCATAGAATATAAAATTTATATTATTTATTTATTAATATTGGATTAATATTATAGTTTAGACTTATACTATAATTTAAACTCATTCTCATAGTATATTGGTTAAATGATTTATTTTAGAATACTGAATTTTTGCTTTATGTTGTATGTTGTATATTAGACAATCAAACTTCAATATACATTACAGAATATAATCACATAATGAATTATTACTATATTTTAGTATATGCATGATAGAAAAGGATAAAAATTTATAATATTTATTTATTTATTAATTAATATTAATATTAATATATATGGGTGATTCTCTCCAAGAATTTGTATCCATTTACAAATTTTCAAAGAATTTGTCCAACAATTCAACAAACTCTTGAAAGAAGGGAAACTCTATAATATTCACAATTTTGTTGTGCAAACCTCTCGTATGAGGTTTAAGTCGTGCGAGCAAAAGTACATTATGAAAACGAATAATGACACTTTTAGCATTACGGATCAAGATGATTCTAATTTTCCCAAAGACATGTTTAAACTCAAGGATTTTGAGTGTTGAAGGCTCCCGGATCGGAGGTGTGGATAGCAACCAGGTAATTTTTAATTACAATTTCATTCTACCTCATACAATAAAAAATTTTTAGCCTTGATTTTTTAATAGTTATTTTCGACCAGGGCATAACACCACTGGAAGCTACCTATTCGACCAATCCAGAAGTCATCTCCGTTGATGAAACCACTCCTGAGCAACAGTCTTTGGAGAGAATAAACATGGATTGTTCATCATCTTCAAAGAGTTTGAAAAAGCCTAAGATTGAACCCAAGGCATGATAGCCTTGGTTATTTTGTTTTTGATTTACCACAAACAATATTTATTTGAGTTTCAATTCTTCTTAGTTTGACTGGAATAATTAAATGCTTAACAGATGGATTAATTAACTCATGTTTTCTTAAGGGAAACGGTAAAGGAAGGAAAAACTAAAAAATGCACTAATTAACTCATGTTTTCTTTTTCTTTTTTTACAATATGACAAAATTGCTATATATCTAGACAAAAAACATATGTTTAAGATAACAATGGATTTCTATAACTGAGTTGCTAGAGAACAAGTACATTAGCCAAATTTATAAAAATCCTAAATAATGATATATAAAATCTCCAAAGTTACAACACCGCATGCATAGATCTACACATTAGCTATTAATTTGAGCAATTGTTTGCTCAAACTCAAGCAATGATAACATCAAAAAATAACATAAATGATCCAAAACATATCTTCAATTGCACTATATAATATTTGATGTTCTAATTTAAATAATTATATATCGATCCAAATATTTTTAATATATTATTATAACAAATCCATTCCGTGCATCGCACGGGCGAAAATACTAGTATAATTAATAATTAATCATTACTAACTAATCATCAATTTTTTTTGAATGCAACTAATCATCAATTAATCATTAATAACTACTCATTTTTGTTAATATTAAAAACTAATAATTCATTTGCTAATAATCATTGGATGATTAATAATGATTGAAAAGCTACGAGTAATCATGTAAAGCTACGTCCGTAATCATGTCTTTCCTAATTAATAATGATTAAAGCTACGAGTGTTAGCTTTTCTTACAAACTTCTCACCCATGCCCGTATTTTCCCATTTAGGTCCGTTTTGTTTTTTTTTTGTTTTTTGTTTTTTTTTTTTGTCATACTTGGAATCCAATTCAAACTTGGTAATGATTCTCCACCTCATCCTGGATATTCAAAGCTTCATATTGTGTCTCCAGGGGTTCTTTGCCCCTACTACTCGATGCCATGAAGTTAGTGGGAAAGAAACAGAATCAAGAAATGAGCAAAGCGAAAAGAGATGCAGAAGGTGGGATGTTTTCATGCAGAAATGTGGTCGTCCACCAAGACCCTAACTTCACGTTAAAAATTCATCGCTCCATACGATCGCCATGGTACGCGCCTAAGAACCACTGTTTGCCCCCATGCAGGATTGAACTACAGGCCTTCAGTTTACAAGACTGACGCTCTACCACTGAGCTATAGGGGCTCACATTTTTATGAGAGCAAAAGTATAAAATTAAGGATTCACACCCACAGATCAGACTGTAGGAAACAATTCTCGAAATACCCAAGAAAATGGACGAAATAGAAAATCCACTAAAACAAATTTTACAAGGAAAAATAATCCACGAAGGATTACAACAAAAAGAAATACAAGGAAAAAATTCCAGGAATTTAAACCTACAACAAAGGTTAGATAAACCTGGAATACAGGGACGGTGTATAACGGACTTTGGGGTAGTTGTAAGCACGAGTCGTGTTGTCACTGTCCTTAAAACCTTATTTGCCGCTTCCCGAGGTGCTGGAACGTTGCGGCCTAGGCTTCCCAGGATAAAACGTGCTACGATCCGCCGTTTGAGCACTCAAACTTGGACCCGGCGAACGAGAACGTGGGATTTTTTCCTGAACTTTCTATTTATATTCATACATGAAAGGAAAGAAATACTAAATTTTACTATTTTTTCCCCTCACAAATTATACCTGTCAAACAAATTTTTTACTAGGGATAACATTCTGAACTAAATCTATAGTCAAGAATCAGGAACCAATCTTAGTCGAACTAAAAGCCAAAGATAAAAAATTAAAAACCGTAAATAGTTGAGGGACAAGATCAGGGTCGGTCCTGGCCAGGGTACTGCACATGGTCCCCTATTTTTGGGGCTCAATTTTTTAAAAAATATTTAAGATATAATTTATTATTTTTTATACTTGATAATTAATTTCTTTTAATTCATTGATTGGTCTTAATTGTAATTGAAAATAAAATTTTAGAAGGAATTGACATCGAAATTTTGACAAATAATTTTGTATTTTAATATGAACGAAAAATGACACATTAAAATTAACTTTTGAATTGTATTCTTTCTTTGTTAAATCTTTATGCATTATATTTGCACAAAATATTTTAATTACATTTTTATTTTTGTCATAGAATACAATAACTTGAAGTCCACATGGATTTGAACTCAATTATCTCAGTTATAGATATTTTTTAGATCTTTTAGATTTGAGATAGATTATGTTTCTTCTATCTTCATCTTTCAGATGTTTTTTAATTAAGATTATGTTTCTTACCTTTATATAAATATAAATCTCTATCATTATAGTGAAATTTAAATATTAAAAAAATCTCTCTTTCCCTATGTTCGTGTCTCTCTATTATTGTCTTTATTATCTTTTTCAGTTTACTTTATTATATTTAGAGTGTATCTAGAAACAAAAATAATGAAGGTCCAAATTAAACTATTAGACATGATCTCTATTTTTAATGGAATAGCGTTCACCAATCACCACCAAAGGGATAAACCTAATCCTGATTCAAGATATCACATGAGCAGAACTACTAACATAAATTTCTCATCTAAATGTAAGTGGTCGTTTACTAAACTGGAAAAGTAAATTTTTTTTTTGGAAAAACAAAGAATTAGAGAGGTGAAAAAAATGGAAAATGGAAAATGAAAAACTGGGTTACTAAAATCATCTCTCCAATTGCTTAACTCCTCTCCATTCTTCCACTTCGTATATACTTTTGGAGAAAGGAAATTTGGATCTCTCTAAATGGAGAAATGGCAAACACATGGGTCTATAGTACTGTGTATAGTGTTCGGGGTTTGAATCCTCTGTTGCGCATTATATATCTTTACCCTTTTTCCTTTAATTACTATTATTTACTTATTATTTTTTGAAAACTTAATTATTATTATTATTATTATTATTATTATTATTAGTAGGTAAACATTTGTATGAGACGGTCTCATGGATCTCAATCTGTGAGACGAGTTAGATCTTTGATTAATTAATCGAATATTTGACATTATTAATCAAAGATCAGATCCGTCTAACAGATGGAGACTCGTGAGACGGTATTACATAAGTTTTTGCCTTATTATTATTATTATTATTATTATTATTAATTATTATTATTATTATTATTATTATTATTATTATTATTATTATTATTATGTACTCAAACTATGTACTAAAATGATTGAAATAGTTGTAATTTATTTTGTAATATGTTTTATCGACTTTTGTTGCCTTTTGTACATTTAGTATTAGTGTTGTGAAATTTTTATTTAAAAATTAAATTTGTAAAATAAAATCAGAAAACTGGAGAAATGAGGAAGGAAAACTGAAGAAATTGAGAAATGAAAAACTGAAAAGAGAAAAATAAAGAAATGTAGTAAACGACCCTAAGTGTTTTATTCTCTTAAGTAATCACCATATCCAATGTTTATTTTGTTTTAAGAGAAGACTTTAACAGACTAATAGTTGCATACATAATGCTCAGAAACTGAAGCATAAAATTTATGGCAATTGGGAATCAAGATTCAAGCCAATAGAAGCAATAAACAAGGCAAAATTTTGCATTTCACTAACACAAAAATTCAAAAAAGAATAACTTATATTCAATGAACCAATAGATTTAGCTCCAGTAATGCTTATAGTGCCAGAAGATAATTTGGTGTTGCTTACAACCATATATTGAAGCTTATCCGGAGACCATTACTGGAGTTCTCAAAAGCTACTTTTGTCATTATACATAGAAGTCAATGCCCGTGAAGCAGCTAAACCAACTAAGAATGATTGCAATTAAATAGTTCACTTGCAAAAATTAGATCGACTCTAACTACCGCCAATATAATGGGAATTGAAATGAATCAGTCTGGATAAATTACTTACAAGACGTTGTTGGACCATCATTATAATTTTGATTTAATTATTGTTCAGTGTTGATTAATTTTTTTTAGTTAGTCAAGATCATGCTTTATTGGGATCCTACTTTAATTTCTAGGTTGTTTGATCCTATTTTCTAGTCTTCAGACACCTATATAAAGGGTCTAGCACAAGCTTTGTAAAATGAGATGAGACCAGACATATTATCATCTGCAATATTCTCTTTATGTTATTTTCTTTCTGTCTCGCGTTTGTTGTCAGAGTTGTTACAACAACACTTTTAACACACCTCTATTCAGTAACCTTATACTCCAGTTATTCTATAAAGTGGTATCAAAGCTATCTTTGGCCGTTCCAACTTGTCATCACAATGAACAACATAGCCCAACATTCTATTCCTATTACTGATGGAAAGAACTACAATCGTTAGTGCGCTCAAATGAAGGTGTTGTTTGATGATCATGATTTGCTTGAAAATGTTGAAAGTAGAATTCTTGCAAAATTGATAGACAATGCAGCTGAGAAGAATAAAGACAAGAAGGCGTTGTACTGCATCCATCAAGGGATGAGTGATGAAACCTTTAAGCAAATTGAAGGTGTGAAAACCTCGTATGAGACATGGAATATTCTAATCAACGTACCCCTACAAGGATGATGATAAAACCAAGATCGAGGTACGTCTTCAAACATTAAGACGTTAGTACGAGCAATTGTATATGGAGTAGGGTGAAACAATTGATTTCTATATTAATCGTGTTCTAGTATTGACCAACAACATGAATAACATTGATGAAACTTTGTCAAAACAAAGTAAGGTAGAGAAAATTTTGAGAGCCTTAGCTTGATTCCAAGGCTTGAGCATGGTGTGACCGTGATCGAGGAGGCTAATGATATGACAACAATGGCAGTCAAGTCATTGTCTAGTTCATTGAAAGCACACGAGTTGAGGTTGAATGACAATGGCAACAAATGTTAGAAGCCGTTGGAACAAGTTATTCAAGCTCAAGCCTCGATCGGTGATTCCAGTCAAGGTAGAAATAGATCAGAATTGGAAATCACTCCAACAAAGGACATGATGAAAAAAACATGCAACACGCAGACTTCAAGAGGTTGAGGTTGTGAACGTGGTAGAGGGAAGCAAGACAAATTAAATGTAGAGTGCTATTGTTGTCACAAACATGATCATTATGGAAATGAATGCTGGTATAGGAATGACAACCAAATTGTCAATTATGCACGCGAGGTGAGTAACTCATATGGTGTTGGAAGTGGTGTTGAAACATACCATGAGAGTTTGATGGTTTCTTCATCAAATGATAATCTAAATCAACACACATGGTATTTGGATACTGGTTGCATGAATCATGTGTGACATAAAAGAGTTGATTAATGAGCTTGACGAATCATTCTGCACGACTGTCAAGTTTGGTGAGGAGTTTGGGAAGAGGTTGGTGGATAGATTAAAGGATGGTGGTAATCTGAGCCGTATATTGCACTTCATGGGATGGAACTGGAATGGTAGTCAAGAATGCAAATAACTATATTTTAAAAATAAGGGATATTCGCTACACTTTCTACTGTAAAGTGTTGCAAATACCTGTGTAATTTCTAAAAAATATGAATCCACTACACTTTCAACTTGAAAGTGTAGCAGATACCGGCGTATTTTTCTTTTAATATGAATTCGTGACACATTTTCCAAAAAAGTGTCGCAGATTCTTAGCTTTCCGCGACACCCACATATGCTAAACTTGTGCAAGTGTTGCGGATACCCTTGTACAAGTGTAACAGATGTGCAGTTCTGTACTAGTGTACTGTATAACTATACTTTTTGGCGTAGTGGTAAGTGTTTGATCTTGACAAAATTAAAAAGAAGGTTCATATTAATGAACTCCAAATAAAGAATAAGGGCAATATATTGTAAAGAGAGGACTAGAATGCTCGTAAATGTAAATGGCTATTTGATTCTTTGGGTATTATAATAAGAGTTTTAGAATAGGACAAGCTCTACTATGGCTATGTTTGACAAACTTAGCTGAAACGGTAGCTGAAAGCTGAAAAGTAGCTGAAAGCTAAAAAGCTATAAGCTCGAAGCTGATATCTGAAGAGCTGTTAAGCTAGCTGTTATGCTTAAAAGTGTTTGGTAAAATTAGCTTTTTGATAAGCTGATGAATGTAAAAAGACTAAAAAGGACATCTTCATAAAAGTTAAATAGTTTTAAATTTAAATAGGTTTGTTTACATATTAAAATATAAAATAATGAAATCAATATAATTTAATAAAATATAAAGTAAGAACATATATTTGAAAATATATAAAGTAAAAAAAAATGTTTATAATTCATAAGATTACTTCATACAAAAATTAATGTTCAAACATAAATGTCAAACTGAAATTACTACCAAATGAAAAGAAAATGTCAAAAGGGTTTTAATTGAGAGGATGGGTAAAGGATGTCATTTATTTAAAATAATAAGGATAAATATGGAAAAAAGTTAAAAAGCTACTAGCTTATTTTTGAAAAGCTACCCCAAATAGCGTTTCAAAATAAGCTCTTATTTTAAGCTACTGACTTATTTTGGGAACATTACCAAACAAAGTTTATAGCTTATTAGTAGTTTAAAATAAGTTATAAGCTCCTAAATAAGCTCTATCAAACAGAGCCTATGTCGTAAACTAGACAAGGACTTAATTAACTATTTATACTAGTCCTTTCTAACAACTTTCACGTATATGGGGAACTCCAGCAAGACTCGGTCTTCTCTCAACTATCACACCGACCAACTACGAAGGCCAACCTCAAGATTAGCCTCGATCCACATGCTTCACCTTTAGTCGGTACCATGCCTCTCAGGCTTAAAAGCTTCGAGTTGAATCTAATATATCCATCAATATTGTAACCAATTAGTCTACACCAATAACGAATTGGCTAAAATCAGTACATCAGCAAATTACAAAGCAGCTGGCCAATACAACCATATAGAAGAAGTAGTCTTTGGTGTATTTATATTTCTATCTATGGCTAAATCAATGGCGACAGTTACGTTGACATAATTTTGGGCCCCACCATTCACTACGAAATTCTTGCATTCATGCTGTACATATACTCTGCACTCTGGCGTTTCGGTCAACTTCCTCTCCATCGGCAGTTATCGTCTCATTCAAATCTCGAGAGATAGAGAGAGAGAGAGAGGGGGGAGAGAGAGAGAAACGATGGCGGAGATGACGCCGCGGTTCAACCACTTCAGCCACCGCCACCCGCTGCAGCTCTCAAGATCCACGCCGCGGTTCAATCACAAAGACGACGAAGAAGAAGCAATATGTTCCGGCTGCGAGTTCCACATCGCCGGCGCCGGCTACGCCTCAAAGTACACGTGCACCAAGCCAAGCTGCGGCTTCGTCCTCCACGATTCGTGCTTCGACTTGCCGCGCGAGATCCGGCACGCCGCGCACCCCAAGCACGCGCTCACGCTCCTCCCCTCGCCGCCGTACGGCGATCGGGAGTTCACGTGCGACGCGTGCGGGAACTCCGGCCACGCTTTCATTTTCCACTGCAGCAGGTGCAAGTTTGACCTCCACGTGGAGTGCGCGTCGGTGCCGGAGACGGAGATCCGGGAAGATCACCCGCATCCTCTGGCGTTGTGTTACTCAAACTCAAAGGGGAAGGAGGAAGGCGAAGAGGAAGAATTCGAGTGTTTCGTTTGTAAAAGCGTTGTTCTAAAGTGGGGGTGTTGGTTTTACTATTGTTTCACTTGTAAATGTGGCACGCATATGGAGTGTGCAACAAACTGATTAAGAATAGAATGTATTGTTGTCAAAGATCTTGTGGTCTAGTGGCACCTGATTGCACCCTACATGGAAATGGTGGGTTTATGTCTTAGTGAAGACGATATTGACTTTTTGTGTTTCATTTGGTTGAGAAAAGTTACTATGAACAGATACTACATTCTAACAGAGTCTATAGTATTAAAAAGAAATAGAATGCATTGTTGAGTGTTTAATTTTCTAAGGGGCCTATTCCCACCCCTAATCACAAGGTTTCAAATTTGACTCGCTAAGATATGAACTTATAAGTTCCACTTGAGTGTGCATCGGACACGAAATGCAAACTTTCTATCTAGTAAATCAATAATAAATAAGCAGACAATCTGATTGGTGGGTTGTTGGCACAGTACATCCACTCATTGATTGAGAAAACAAAAAACAAAAAAACTTGTTATCTGAATACTTTGAATTCAAAGAGAGATCGAGGGAGATGGCTTGTGTTGCTTTGACTTCTCTAATGGCAACAATTAAGCTAGAGTTTCTGCAACCAAATCCAAGGGTTCTTCTTGATGATAATGAAGCAATGGAATCTTTCTGCTTTCATCTTTGCAAGCTTCTTTGGACATTAGCAGAGGCAGATGATGAAATTAAAAAGGGAAGCATTCCTGATGATGATGATCTAGCAGCTGAGCAGGTATACAAATGCTTGAAAGGTAAGAGATATCTAATTGTTTTGGATAACTTACCCAACAATGAAGCTTGGTATATATGATATCCGACATTGTTTACTTGATGATACAAATGGAAGCCGCATAGTGATAACCACTACGCATTTTTTAAGGAGGGGTGATTGTGATGACTCAAATAGAAGTATTATTCATAACATGACTTTGCTAACTCCAGAAGAAAGTTGGACTTTATTTTGCAATAACCCTTTTCTGAAACTGAATGAAAGTATGGCACCACCTAAATTTGAAAAAATTAGGAGTCCAGGTTTAGAGATATGCGAAGGACTGCCATACTCAATTGTTGTAGTTGCAAAACGTCTATCTGAGTGTGACAACATAAATCCAGAATGGAAGAAGATTGAAAAGGAAATAGAGTTGCTTGGAGTTTTAGATAGAGGGCACTCACCCACACTTACAATCAATTGCCACAACATTTAAAAGTTTGCTTTCTATATTTTGGAGTATTCCCAAAACGCAGTGCAATCAAAGTGAAACTACTTATTAGATTGTGGATTGTTGAGGGATTTATTAAGCCATTAAAGGGCAAGGAGTTAGAAAGTCAAGCTTATTATGAGTATTTACAAGAGTTCATTGATAGAAGTCTTATCCTAATTGACAAATGGAGTTATTATGGAAAAGTTAAGATTTGTAGGATGCATAGTGCCTTGCATAGCTTTTGCGTGAGAGAAGTTCAGAAAGAGGGCATTTTTTGTGCTTTAAATACTCTGCAACTTCCACGATGGTCATTTAGTATGTTTGCAAATTCATGTCGCTGGTTAAGTTTATACACACATAGATTTGACTATTATGTGTTGTTCAGAACAAACAAACCTCGCTCCATTTTCTTCTTCAATGAAGATGATGACATATCGGTATCTTTCAAGTTGCTAAGAGTTTTGGCTTTTGTTCCATCTTCATTTCTTAAAAAAATGCCTACACGCTTACAAGATTTAATTTTTTTGAGATACCTATCCGTAATAGAATGGTTTGAGGGCCTTGATTATGTAGTGTCAACCAACCGAAACTTGCAGACACTTGTTGTTTCTAGTAAAGAATACCAATTTGGAGTACCTACTCGCCTGCCTTGTACAATTTGGGAGTCACCGCAGTTACAACATCTTGAACTTGACAAATCTTATGTGATTGATCCTCCAAGCATGGATAAAGATAATATGCGAACATTATCTTGGAGGTATTATAGAACAGGAGAATATTGCAGGTTTCCAAACATTGAAAAACTGAAACTCTTTGTATTTTGCAGCAATCCTATTATTTTGGATAATCTTGAATATTTGGAACGTCTTGAGAGACTATCAATTTTAGTTTCTTCGATTGGTTGTGTTGTAACCCTGCCAAAACCATCTATGTTTCCTTCACAACTAAAGAAGTTGATGTTGAACGGTACTAATCTTTCAAAGAGGGACTTAAAGGTAATTGGCATGTTACCTCAGCTTGAGGTTCTGAAGTTCGAAAATGCCTTTCATGGGAAAGTATGGGAAGTAGAAGAAGGATTATTTTATCGATTAAAATTATTGCTTCTTGAAGATAAAACGCTTGAGCAATGGAGAGTTGATGAAGATTCGTTTCAATGTCTTAAGTACTTAGTCTTAAGATCTTGTTATTGTTTGGAAGAAATCCCCATGCACAATATTACTACCTTGGAGTCAATTGAGTTGCAGTGGTGTTGTCCGTTCGTTATCACTTCTGCAAAGCGTATTAAAAAATGTCAACTTGTGGACTATGCAAACTTAATAGAGGTTAGAAGCTAAGCTAAGCTAGTACAACATATTCCATTTATTTTTCTATCCGTTACAAAATCATCTCATCTCATTCTTTTTTTGAATACTACTGCACTGAGGCTCGAATCCACCACCTCCCTTATAAAAGAAAGGGTTTGATGCCACTAGACTACAAGGTCCTTGGCTCTCATTTCATTCTTAGTTATGCATTTAATTTTTTTTTGAAGACTTAATTTATTTTTCTATTCATGCTAATTTTCTTTACAAAATCTATTGTAATTTTCTCCCTCAGCTCTCATCTCATTTCACTTTCTTCATTTTGCATATATTCTCCTTTTCATATAGGTCAAAATCAAGGGAGCCGAATGCATTACAAACGTAGAAGACTCTATATCCATATGATGAATGACAAGCTAGCTAAGGTATGGATAACAATATTTGGTTGCCATATATATATATATATATATATATATATNAACCAAACAAGAGATGTTTCTGCTTAGCTGATATGCTATTATCCATACTGAGACTTCATCTTTTCATGTAAGCAACAAGAGATAATTTCAACCTTCAAAAGTGGAATTCTGATGTTTATTCATTTGATTCCAAGTATCAAAAGTTTAACCAAACCAGCTAGGGATGTTTCAGCTTAGCTGATATGCTATTATCCATACTGGGACTTCGGCCCTGTTTGATAACATAGTTAGCTTATCAGCTAATTTTGACTTATTTGACCACTATTAGGTGTTTGACTTGGTTAAACAATCAATATGAGTATTTTATTAATTAGCTCTTTATAACAATTTATTGGTCCAAAATGCTAAACTTAAAAAAGTTGTTAAAAACAGCCTTTTCAATAAGCTTTTAGAAAGTCATTTAGCATGTTATAAACTATAGCTAATAGCTAATTTACCAAACATTTTTCTACAATCCGCTAATGCTATAAACTAATCAAACATTCAAACCTACTAACTCAATCATCTAACAGCTATTTACCAAACATCATTCATCTTTTCAGGTAAGCATCCAAGCAAGGAAACACATGAATATGAAAAATCAGAAGTCAATAGTGTTTCAGATTCAAACAATCAGCCAATATGCTATTATCCATATGATTACGACCCTAGAATAATTATTTTATTTTGGGATTTGCTAAAGTAGAAGGGGTGGGGGGTTAATTCAAAGATATATTATCTTCTTTTCTCCTCTTCCCTAATCACTGAAATAATCTGCAATCTGCCATAAATAAAGGCACACACAAAATACTGAGACAGAGGTCAACATGTTCACGGAAACAATACAGGCCTTAATTAGCTTCTGCAAACCTATAAGAGAGACTGGAAGCATACAGATTAGAGACAAGCTAATGGAAGATACAATAACTACACTTGATTAACTATATCATAATCATAATAATGCAAATATTTAACGAGTGAGAAGCGAAAACCCACCAAGAAGAAGAAGAAGAGCCTATAGAGATGGAAAGAAGGGGATTTGATTGGGCAGAACAGACAGCAGTGGAGCACTTGAGCTTCTCACCGCCTATAAAGAGGGAAAAGGAAATTTGTATTAGGCCTATAAGCCATGGACAAGACTTTTTTCCATTTTTTTTAGAGTTTGGTGTTTCTCACAACCCACCCAACTAAACTAATTATATTTGTGCTAGATAAGCCCTCAAGGTAACAAACAATTCGAGACCTTTGTTAAGATGAAAGAGATCCGAATCATCTTATCTACATATAGACTATTGGTGTAAGAATAGAGTGTTTTTGAAAGAAAATATGACATAGTCATGTACTAAAATATGGGATTTAGAAAGATCAATGTCATCTCATTCATTTCCATGAGTTAAGTTGTATTTTGTATTTACTTGCCCACAAAAATACGAACTTACCTCAAGACTTTTCATATTTTGCCCTGACAGAGTTGTATATGATAAATCACGGTAGTTCAGTGATTCATTAAGTTAAATGACGGTTACTTAATGTTCACAATAAGGTGAAATTCTCATATTGTATCGGCCAATGCTCAATATATGCAATATAATGGTTAATTTAACATTACTATATTTTGGTGTATTTATGGTGGATAGAATTGGTTAAAAACATAATTATAATTATAATGTTATACTCGATTGTTTTGAATAAAAAGAAAAAAAAAATAGTATTATTGTGGCATGATTATTGTTGGTCATCTGTCAGCAAAGTGTTAAGCCGTTTTCCTTTTTATTGAATATGACTTCACACTTAGAATTGAATAGACTAAGGGGGGTGTATTCAATCATAACTTCTATAAACTTTTAAAGAGTTCTATCAACTTTAAAACTTTGGCGGTATTCAATTTAGACTTTTAACGACTCTTTAAAAGTCTACCGGTATTGGATCCAAACTTTTCAAAACTCTTTAAAAGTATGCTGGTATTCGATTCAAACTTTTATAGAGTATTTAAAAGTCTACTGATATTCAAAAAATTATTAACTTTCATAGACTCTGTCAGAATAAGATTTCGGTAGACTTTTTCTTCATTAATATAAATAGATGAAATCCAACCCTCCAACCCCAAACTTTTCAAGATTCTCTACAAACCTTTTTTTTCCCTCTATTTAAACTAGACACATTTTTCATCAATTGTACAATACGTCCCAAACTTTCCTACGAAAAGTTATTTGTTAATATTGACAACAATTTATTTTGTTGCCAGGAATTGCTACGAACAGCAAAAAAAAAAAAAATAATAATAATTATGTTCGCAGCATAATTTGCTGCCGCAACCAGCAGCATGTTGCTGACTTGCTGCTGGTTGCAAAATATATGTATTTACATTTAAAAATTCTATTTAATTAATACAATTTTAAATAATTTTATATTCATTAATTATTAATATATGTATTTATATAAGAAAAAAATATATATCCAATGCATTCAAAAATATATTAATTAAAATTTTATTTAATTTAAAAATATTTTTGTAGTTGCTGTTGGTTGTATTTTTTTTTACAATGCGTTAATTTATTTATGATTTATAAAAATATATTTTTGTAAGAAAATTATAAATAATATATTAATAGAAGTTATGGAATGTTTGTAAGGGTGTATTCAATTTAGAGTTTTATGACTTTTGTAGAATTTTTAATATGAAAAAGTTTTTAAAAGTTTATAAATGTTTGTTGTATGGATATTTATAAATTTTTACAAAGTTGATGAAAGTTTAAAAGATTCTAGGAAAGTCTACAAGAACTCTACAAAAGTCAATTAAAATCTATCACTTTAAAAGTCTTTGAAAATCTTTAAAAGTCTTGATTGAATACACCCCCCTAAAATGCCTTTATATTGGCAACAAAAATGGTCATCCCACAATACTACTATAACTAAACAAGGATGTTTTGAGAAAATAAGGAGACAAAGTGAACTAACACCTATAAATCTACGATAAAAAATGGATTTAACTCAGTTTTTTATGATTAAATAATTTAGCTTGAATAATATGTTATGACTATTTGCGAAATGATTTTTTTTTTAACTCTAACCCCACTAGAATTTAGAGACAAAAAAAAAAATATTTCACAAATAATTGATGAATAAAAAATTATAACGGGTATTATTGAGAAACAAAATTTATAACTTTTCCTATGTAATATGTGCCACAAATGATTTCTATCCACATAAATTACAACTTATATTCTGTCCCTAAATCAAAAGTGTGATTGTGACATTGTGGTACAAAAATGTTGAAAATTGAAATGATGATCAAGTGAACATTTGCAAAAGTCAGCTGATGCGACATTATTCTATTGGTATATTCCTACAATAACAGTGACACACTGACATTAGGTTTTATTAGTTGTTTTTATTAATAAATATTATTGTATTAGTTATTTATATAAAGATTTTTAATAATGGTTAACATATAAAAGCATGTGTAAGGATATGAATTTATTATTTATTTATTTTATATTTTATATATAAATTTCATAATAATTTAAATTTTAAAAATGTCAAATAAGTTCATATATTATTGAGACAAGTTCACACGCTCAAACACATATTGTGCGTAATTTTAAAATATATATGATGCTCATTAGACAAAATATGCATATTACTAACACAAACTCATATTAGACAAATAAATTGTAAAATCATAATAACAATTTAATAAATGAACATACTAAATAATACTCCGTAAAAGCTTTTATTACCGAAATGGTCCATCGATTATTGCGAAATTATCAATTTGGTACTCGACAATTTTTCGTGCTCAATTAAGTTCGCAACTTTAAAAAGATTAATCATTTTGGTCTTCCGTTTACTTTGCTGTTAAACATATGTTAAATCGGGATCAAATTAGTAATTTTGCTATAGTCAAGAGACTAAATTGATAATTAATTTTTTACTAAAATGGTCCTTTGACTATAATGAAATTACCAATTTGACCTCGATTTAACGGATTTCCAATCATTATTGCATGGACCAAATAAAAAGTACATTTTAAATATACTAAAAGTATATTATTTTTGTACATAAAGTACATTATTGTATTTTAGAGTACATTATTCAAGTATTGAAGGTACATTATTTTATATATACTATCGAATAATATACTTTTAGTACAAAAATAATGTACCTTCAATATAAAAATAATGTACTTTTTATTTTTGGTCCACACAATTGTCTGGATCATGGTCCATGCAATAATTTGCCACGGACTTCTATCAGATTTAAATAAGCACAGCCCAAATGAATTAAAAGTCCACTTTAAAAAATATCCGGATCTCAGCCAAATGGCCCTAACCCGGATCCAATTAATAAAACAAGGGTAAAAATCCTTCGTCTCCCATCACTCTGTCTGCGGCTTCACTGCAGAGAACAACGAGACGGCCCTGCGGCGGTGCTCCCGGAAGCGAACGCCGACGGTAGCCGCTCATCCCTCCGATGAAGGTTTGTTTGCTTCAAGGTTTTAACAGGGTTAATTTTATTGCAAGTGATAATTGAAGGATTGATTTTCTAATTACTAACAAAGGTTATAGCCCTGGAATTGCCTTCTCTGCGTTGTGGTAACATGGATTTGATCTTTGCAGGGTTACTAACAGAATTCTATTAGATGTTTCCTGAAGATATCCTGAAATACAACAGGTGCTACTCAGTTACGGGACTCTTTCGAGTATTTTGATTTTTGTTGTAGCTGGTTGGCTAGAGAATGGATAGGGAAGTAGGGTTGGAGCTTTCTAATGAAGAAAATCTTATCCAGCCATTACTTATTGCTTCAAAGTCTCCTACCATAGAAAAGGCTCTAGAGCAGCTTATTGACATTGCCAAAACTGCAGAAGGTCGTTTGGACCTTGCTTCCCAAAATATTGTTTCCAAACTCCTGCAACTATGCTCATCTATCCCATATCCTGCTGGTTGCTACATCCTTTTGCCGGCTTTGAAGCTACTTAGAAACCTGTGTGCAGGAGAAATAAGAAATCAGAATGCTTTTCTTGAACAAAATGGAGCTGAAGTTGTCTCGACTATTATTAGATCTGTTGGATTTGCTTCTGATTATAATGGCGAGATTGTTCGAATGGGGCTGCAACTTCTGGCTAATTTTGTATTGGCTGGTGGAGAACATCAGCGTGCTGTTTGGTGCCAATTCTTTCCACATGGATTCTTGAATATTGCTAGAGTAAGAAGTAGGGAAAGCTGTGATCCCTTATGTATGGTTATTTACACATGCTGTGAGGGTGATGATGGGCTATTAGCTGATCTATGTAATGAGCAAGGGTTGGCAGTTGTCATTGAAATTATACAGACTGCATCTATTGGTATGCATTGCTGATTTACTTACATTTATGTTTTAAAATGTACTCCGTATTTATTAAGATATAAGAGTGCTTAAGTAATTTGTTTGTTGTGTATTTGACAGTTGATTCCATAGAAAAATGGTTCAAGTTGCTTATATCAAGAATTTGCATTGAAGAGTCCTACACTGCATCAGTTTTCTTCAAGTTAGGTCGAGATTGTGGTGTCGAAAGTGGGCATTTTGTTGCTGAACAAGCATACATTTTGAGCATCCTTTCAGAGATACTGAACGAAAGAATAGAGGGTATAATTGTAAACCCTGATTTCGCCCTGTGCATTCTTGGGATACTGAGAAGTGCTGGCAGGGTGGTTGACTTTTCCACTAGAGGGATAACTGGTCTACCAACTGGCAATGCTGATATTGATGTTCTAGGGTACTCATTGACCATTTTGAGAGACATTTGTGCCTGTGATCATCTCACTGGAGGTTCAGATGATGTTGTGGGCATGCTAGTTTCATCAGGACTAATTGAATCGCTGCTCGCTTTCCTCTCCAACCTTGAACCTCCAGAAACAATTCAGAAAGCAATGGACCGAGGGGAGACCACGTCTTCTCCAATTGCACGTTGCCCTTACAAAGGCTTCCGTAGAGACATTGTTGCTGTCATCGGAAACTGTGCATACCGGAGAAAGCAGGTGCAGGATGAAATCAGAAAGAAAAATGGTATTATTTTGTTACTACAACAGTGTGTTACTGATGAAGATAATCCGTTCCTGAGGGAATGGGGCATCTGGGCTGCAAGGAATCTACTTGAAGGAAATACAGAAAACCAAAAAGTAGTAACAGATTTGGAGCTTCAAAGAAGTGTAGATGTTCCTGAACTTGCTAGGCTTGGTCTCCGGGTAGATATAGACCCTACAACTCATCGTGCAAAGCTTGTTAACATATCCCACTCTGAGTAGTAGACTCATGGTGATGGACATCATTTCTGGTTATCAACAGATTTTTTTTCCTTTTTCATATGACATGATTTGATGTCATTAACGCACGCTAGAGATTCCTTGTCTCATGTCATGTTGATGAAATATTTGGTCTAGATAACTTATTTACACATGTAATTAACAGTAATCTGGTAGTGATAGTCTGATAGATGTTAAGGCAGTCCAATTACTTGGTCAGTCTTGCTTTTATTGTTTTGGTGTAGTATGTAAATAAGAAAAATAAAAAAAAATGCTGATTTCATCCCACTATAGCCCTATGTCCTACTCTTATACTCAAAACAAGAGAGAATGAGCTGCTATTAAATCCGGTTTTAGATAAGTTTTTTCCCATTGATTTTAGGCTAAGGGTTTTAATGATGTAATATGTAATTTGACATATGTTATTTACTCTTTTTTCCTCCTTCACTATATTTTTTTACAAGATTTTTCTAGCGACTATGCATGAGGGTAATAAAATATATATATTGATGATCATTATTCCATGATCTTTTCATTGTCACCTCTCATCATCTTGTCGCAGATATGAATGATCAATTTTATTTCTTATATACTGACTATATTTGTAATTGATAACATGTACATATTGCTAAAGACCTTGTGGTCTAGTGACACCCGATTGCCCCCCACATGGGAGGGGGTGAGTTTGAGCCTCAGTGGAGACAAGTCAATAGTACTAAAAAAAAAAAAACACACATGATGTACATATTTGAAATTATGAATAAAAAGTCATATTCCTTTTACCCATATTCTCTCCGTTGTTCTATTATTTCACAAAACAAATCAATTACTAATTTTTAAAAACTTTGCAAATTTAGTTACAAAAGTTATATTTGCCAAGCAAATATTAATCCTTAATCAAGAGCCCAAGCCTCATTCCTTCTATGAGTTCTATCCTTAGACTTTGAGAATTTGAGATGACATGTATGGAATAAATGTTAAAAAAAAAAAGTGGCCAAGCACCTTGTGCTCAATTGGCATGTAGTGGCCACCCTCAGATGGGAGGTCATGAGTTCGAGTCTCAGTAGAGGAAATCTCGAAATTGACTCTTTGTGCTTCAACAGGTTGAGAAAAGTATAGATGAACAGATACTACAATGTAATAGGGTCAGTTGTATTCAAAAAAAAAAAAAAAGTGAATTCGAATGATTTTGTTCCATTGTATGAATAAACGAGGGGTGCATAGTGAATTTTGTCCGCCATGAAATAATGAAAAGGCGCGGGGAGGGGAGCTTCATATTTCCAAAAATTAGTTTAGTCAGAGAAAGAAAAAAAAGAAAAAGAACTAGAACAAGAACAAAAGCAAAAGCCATCGATCGATACGTACGTAACCTTCTACATATGCAGATAAAGACATCCGATCTTTGGTTTTCATTCCTTGTTCCCAGCTGAACGTATAATTAATTTTTTCTATGAAATGAGATTTATTCAGTTTTGATTTTCCTTTACTTTTCCCCCAACGTTTCGTGCGATATGCGATTCCAGAAAATCAACGTAATAGCTCTCTTCGTTTCGGTTTAGCTTTCGATTTTTAGGGTTTCGGCAAGCCTTTGCTAACGCATTTACATTACCTGCATCTAAATAACGCATCTCCATATGTTTTCAATAATGTATATGGTTTAAAGTTAGCCTTCTTAATTAATTTTTTTTTTCTCTTCTAAAATTTCCTTTGCCCTATATTTCTAGATTGAAGGGTGATCTGAGGGTATGCGTTTCTGGATAAGTCATTGCATTCTTATCACCATTCACCAATGCCAGGTTTTGAATTGTATAGGGTTGTTTAAACTTTTTTGGGCAAGGGAAATGAATGAAATTGACTAAATTTGAAGCATTCTGGATCTTAAGATATGTGCTTAGTTTAGTTTTTGCGTCAGTACTTTGTGAATGCAGTAATCTGCCTTTAACTTCAATGCATTTTCTTTCTCTGCCTTTATGTTTTAACCACACTATATAGAGAGAGGAGTAAAATAGTATCTGTCTTTTTTCTTTTGCATGGGGGAGGATGGAATCTTTTAAAAATTCCTTGAATGGAACAATGCCTATTTAGCAAAACATAGTAATCTAGGAAAAAGGACCCGAATTTTATAGTTGGAATGATATGTTTGCTGTTTTNTCACAAAATTGCAAATATATTAAATATTTAAGCCTTATATAATACTTTATAGTATACTTTAAGCCTTACATATAATACTTTATAGCATAAATGTAATACATATTTTGTTGGAAATAAAATTAATACTTTAAACTTTATATATAATACACATTTTGTAGGAAATAAAATATAACATAATAAAATTACAATATCATCAAAGTTTTTATATATAATACGAAGTGCTTTATAGGAAAATTATAATATACAATTTATAGTAAAGTGTCATTATTACATAGCAATAATAGCATAAGATCCAAAACTCATAAATCCATGAAAAGGTCTTATATGAGAATTTGTCATAAAAGACTAACCCTTATGGGTGTTTGGTAGAATGGAATTATAATTCCATTTCCTTTCAAATTCTCCATCATTCTATTAATGTCTATCAAAGAATGTAATTTAAATTTTCACTTTATTATTTTTTTCCACCGAATTACAATTCTTTAATCTCTTAATCCTTCATCTCAGCCAAACACCCTATTGTTATCGCTTATTTGTGGTGTAAGGGTGCATAATTACTTGAAGCAATATACTCTTTGAAACCTAATTTAATTGTCAAGTACCTAGCACCCAACAAACTATTTATTCCGTAACTGAAAGTGCATTGTCCTCCATCAATGAAGAGTTTCCATCACTATGAGGTTGATAGGAAATTTGGTGTTCATTTGACCTTTTCATAAATAAAAAAAGGTCTATCCAATCGTTAAACAAACTCTAGCAAATTGAAAAGGACTTCAATTTTTCGTTTTATTTTACATCGTGTAGGCTATATTTATACCTTCAATTTGTGATGAAGACATGATATTTTTTTTAAAATAAATAATTTGTCAAGTGAATTACAAGTTTACAAGTTATAGAATTCAGGCTTAATTCTACCAAATGTAATAGAGTGGACCAAATTATTAATAGAGTGAATTGGAATTGCAAGTGTAAATAAAATAAGTGAATAAATTGCAAATATGACAATAAAAGAAAATGAAAAACTCAATTTTTAAGGTGAGAGTAAAATTTTGAATTTATTATTTATTATTTGGTGAAGTATATACAATAAACCATGGTGATCCTGGAAAATTGATTATTAAATTCTTTATAACAATAAAAGAAAATGAAAGAGTTAATGACTTTTTTTCGCAGGAGGAAACATACAATAACTACCTAAGGTATTCAAGGGAGTGCAATAATTAAATTTGTAACATTCAATTCATGTTTCATTTACATTCTTTTCAAAAGATTGAGTATTCTAAAGGATGTAAATCATGATAATTCAGACTAAGTCCCTAATATTTCTTTTTTAAATTTCAATTCAGTGACCAACTGAACTACTGGTGCGGAGGTCATATTTCATTTACTTGACCACTTATCTCAGAGTGTATTTTATTGGGTTAATTTTTATTTTTTTTGTTAATTAAGATCATAAGAAAAACTTATCAAAACGCACTTCAAATAGTGGTTAAAAATTTCCATCAATCAAAGGAATGAGGAATATATGTAGTAAAACTCGGTAGAAATTGAATGAGGTGTGAAGTGGAGCCGACTAGCCGAGGACACATGTTTTCGTGTTGACGACTACCTAGTCTGTAGTGCTGTACTCCATCAACAACTATCTGTAATCTGTCTCAGTCTCTCTCTGCGCAACCCAGCTGTACTCTGCATTTTTTTATTTTAATTCTTCCGTTTCTCCCTCTTCTCGAAACTGATTGATTTTTACTCTGTATTTCCCAATTTCTGTAAAGTTAGAGCTACCAACTCATACAGGAATAACGAAATCTTAAATCCCACTATTCATACGCGTTTTCACGCCCTATATTCATATTGACTAGCTCAGATACAAGATCTTTCTCGCAACAATGGAGTTGGGACACAGTTTCTGTCTCTCATTTTTTCTGCTTTTATCTCTTTCGCTATTTGCAGGCTTTTCTTCTTCCAGTTCTATCTCAGGTGTGCATAATTATCCAGCTTAAGTTTTATTGATAGACTTTAGTATATTTCTTTTCTTTTTTTT
>CM008333.1:25081896-25093248 GCA_002525835.2 Ipomoea batatas | reverse complement strand
GACAGGGGCTAAATCTTCGAAAGTAAAACAATTCAAGGGCCAAAAACGCCATTTTCCCTTTATAATATTTGTAGACAAAATAATTACGGAATATGAATTAACAATGTGACATTTTGATTCTGCAACCAATTAACTTTTAACTTTATTGATTTGAACTGATTAGTAATAGACACCTTTATCTACTTGTGATCCTTTGTCGACTAGAGTCACAAAATAAACCAGCATAAAACACACTCTTTTTTCAAATATCAAAAGATAAAAGTACTGTTTTAGAGAGTTCATGTAGACGCATGAATAGTTAGCTTTCAGGAATTCCTATAAAAATTGAACCATCCCGTTTTTAAGCCAATGGCCTATTCATCTTTCCACTTTCAACTTTAAATTTTGGCATAATGGTTACTTTTGGAGGGTACTATCATCAACGGTAATGACATAAGCACTCGAGAGGGCAAATTAGCATTATTTGTTACTATTAATTCATTAACAACAGCTCTTTGAAAGAAAAAAAAACTGTATCATACATGTTTGCTGCCAACAAAACGTAGGATTTGGGAGAAGGAATTGATTTTGAAGCATTCTCCACAGCAATAACCTCCAATCGCCTACTCTATAATCTATTATCCCTGACTTCAAACAGCAAAAGAAAGTATAAAATAAAATCACCCAAAAAAGGGAGAGAGAGGCATATGTGTTTATAAGAAATGCAATCATTGGGCATGTCTGCGTCAGATTCGGAGCACAGGGCGTCAAAACTGCCATAGCCTTTCGTCCCTTTTAAATAAATGCCTGTCAAAGCACACAAGTTCAACTTGCTTAAATGCATGGTTCGGTCACATGTGACACTCGATGTTTTTACACTATTGCTATGTTGTGCATATGGAAAAAAATTTATTTACAATGTGCAGTAGTATAGTAACACATGAAAGTAATGAAAACCACAGAAGATCCAATAAATACATATTTTATGGGAAATCACACAATGTCGTGCAGCATAACATTGTACTACCAGAAATTAACACAAGGGGGTTGAAATAAATAACGTTAAATGAGGGTGTTGGTTCTTTCCCTTACTATTTCTCGACTACAGTATGGCATTGTAAAAATTCCCCATATTTTAGTACTACTTATTCAGTACTTATCTTAAGTACCTAAGTACCTTATATTGCATAATGGCAACACACTCTGCATGACAAAGTTAACTCAGTTAAGATTACTTAGTGAACTTCAAGCATACCTATTGCAGTAGGTATGACTCAACAACAGTTCGGCCAAACTTCTCCTGGACATCCTTTGGTGTCTCAATCTGGAAACCAATGAGAAACTTTGATAAGAGACGAAGGGGAGATAAAGATAAATGAGCTCCACACCTTTACATTGAGAAAGGATGTCCAATTTGCAATTTTATAAAGATTGCATTCAACTTACCGCATTTAGAGCTTTGAATACAGCCTTAACTGTGTTATGAGGATTCCTTGAGCCGACAACCTAATAGAATACTATGTTAGAATAACTATTTAAAATTGATAATATTGGTATGACTGATAGTGTTTGTTTTAAAACCTTTGATTTCACATTCTTGAAACCAGCTAAATGTAGAATTATTTGGACAGTTCTGCCTGCTTTCATTCCTGTTTGAGTAGGTGCGGGCCAGAGATATACCTGAAGAAAGGCAAAAGCAAACAGAGTTTCAAGGATAAAAAATCAAAGTTAGAACTCCCATACCCTTTGCACTAAAACATCTATGTTTATTTGAATACAAACAAGAACAGAAAAGTCTTGGACCTTTGTCTTTTTATAATTTGTTTGAACTGCATGTGCAATCGTATGTTCTTCATGCCGCTCAATGTAATGGAGATTCTGAAAGCATTTTTCATAGGCCTGTTGCAGAATAGATAATCATTTAGCCAAATTTCAAAAAAGATAACGGTCTCTACTGCTAATCTCAATGTAATAAAAACATATTTAAAGGGTTCTAATTTTCTCTCTTACTCAAGTAAATCAAGGTCCATTCTCAATAAAACTTAGCTAAAGTGAATAAAGCTGAGGTCCTACGGCTACCAGGTCTTGGTTATATTCTTAACAGATTTGTCTTAATTACATTTGCTCTTTGTCCATTGGATTGTCATCATTTATTGATTTCTCAAAGATAATACATTGAAATAAAGGGACTAAAAAAGGGGTCCATTCTAAATCAACTATTTTACACTCAAGTAAATCAAATTTGGTTCTACTTCTCAGACTAGAGGGCCCTACTGCCGTGGTTGTGTACTTGAGGGTATTCCGATTTCCAATAAAGGATCTTGTGTTAAAATATCTGAACTTTAACTACCTACACTCGTACACATTTATTATATCTCAATTTTTACATGTATTGTGAGCAGATACATTAAGGACAAATTTTCTCTTACCAGAACTAAGACAACTCATTCAAATTTAAAATCAGGCTATCCCATAAATATCATCAGCTCCTCTTTGATATAAAGCAGGAGAAAGATTGCTAGAGACATTGACCACATATGAATAAACTGGGCTTCAACCGAATTATAAAACTTAGAAGTTCTTTCTAGTACCTTTTGAAGAGCAATTGCAACTGCTGGACCCTTTGCTTTTGCAAAACCAATGACACCATTATAGTTCCCACAGGCTAGCAAAGCAGTGTACTTGACAACTTGTCCCCCCTATAGGTGATTTCAAGCTGAAATTTTGACAATGTTGACACAAGAAAAGAGAGGGATTTAAAATGGAAGGATTATATTACCTTTGTAACCTTACAAGTCCTATTGACATCAACCAGTCTCGCATCAAATCCCTGAAATGGTCAGGGAATCTAGTTTAAAATTTAAAAAAATAAAATAACACCAGTGAAGCACACGAACATTACTAAATATGACATACTTGAAGCTAATAGAAAAACTCTGAAGAAGAACATAAACAACTAGACAATCTTTTCCAGACGGGAAATAGCTAGAGGTGTAAGCAGCAAAAGAGGACCACATTCATGAAGGACTATATTTAAGAGAGCTTTGGAAGTACATAAAATGTAAGAAAGCACTTACTTTTCGGTAAAGAGGCTTTCTCTTCTTCTCAGTCAAAGAGTTCCTCTCTTCAGCAAGATCTCTAATTTCCTCCTCGAGGAGCTTCCCCTTCCTCCCAAAGGTGTGTTCCAATTCTGCCAACTTCGTTTCAAGTTTCCTATCAATGGCATTAAGTTTCTCCAACAATATATCATCCCTTTCTTTCATGTCATCAAACTCTAAGTCATCATCACTGTCATTTTCTACTACTTGAGTTGTCTGCTCTTCCTCAAGCTCAGCACGCTCAGAAGCATCAACAGATGGAGCCTGCTCACGTTGAATGACTCCAAAATTGGCTGGATCATTTGGATCACAGGCTTCCTTCCATTGCACCATCCTAAGGGCCCGATTTATCTTCAGTTGGAGGAGAAATTTTTCCTTACCCTCAGCCACTTTCAGGCGGTTCATCAGCTCACCAATCACTCGGTACTCTGATCTAAGAGGGAAGTGCTTTTGCTCAAACTTATCAATTCTACTCATCCATTTGTGTGCTTCATCAAGAGTCTCTGCTCAAAGCAGTAGAGCAGCAAGCCATAAGAGAGAACTCATTAATTAGTATGCAGACATATTCATTTTGTAAGAAGCAAGCATATTTGTTGTCAAAAGGATTTAACACCTTAAGAACCCACAACCAAACGAATTTCACTCCAGCAGTTAACCAATAGGGTAGTTGATTGCTAAATATTCTGAATAGTATACTCAAAGGAACTCGTTTGAAGGGATTGATTTACAGTCAAATTTAACAATATGCTTAATCAAAGTATCCAGTAAACAGGATTTCTAATTAAATACAAATATCATAATATCCTCATATACTAGAAAAGGAAAAGACTAATTAAATACGAGTAGAGTGTAATGTACATACCAGCATTAGTGAAATTTTTAAGGAGCTGTTCATGGCGCTCGAACTTCTTCTCGAATACATCCCATCGTTTCCGCAGGGCATCAGTGCCCCAACGTTCATCTTCATCATCCGAATCGGAGTCCGTGGGCTCCTCGTAGGCGGCGGCAGAGTCCTTCTTCTGATTCTCCTCGCGCTTGTCGAGCTCCGCGGCTCGAGCATCGAGGTCTGCGGTGTCCAATCCCTGCTTTATCCTCTCCTCCTTCTCCTTCAGCAATTCGCTCCGTTCCTGGGAGAACAAGTCGTCAAACTTTCCCTCCCACTGCCTCTCCCGATAGGAGGCCGAAGAGAGGAAGCGCGGAGCCGGCAGAAAATGCGCCGGAGACTGCAACAATGGGCGCAGCACAACAGCTGCATTTGACGTTCCCACTGCAGATGACGATGACGTGCTGATCGGCCGGAGCTGATTGAGAATCAAACGAGATAATTGGGTTGCGGATTTGCGATACATTGTCGCTTTCATTTCATTCGCAAATCTATGTTAATGTTCACAGCTTCATTTCACTTGTCAGTTGGCACAGATGAAAGCCAGAACTCCACCGAGTTTGGGATGGGAGGTTTTAGCTAGGGTTCAGCAATCAGATCCGGATTAAATCGGGCCACATTAACGGGTTATTTTAACCCATTTAAACATTTGCTTTATATATTCACGGGAAAAAGTCCAATAGGTCCTAAACATTATTCAAAAATTTAATTAGATCCTTAAATTTTTTAAAGTTACAATTATATCATTAAACATATTATTTTTTAGTAATTAGGCCCAAAAATTGATTAGTAACTAGACCTAAAAATTGATTGGTAACTTGTAATTACAAGTTACTAAGATTCCGACGAATCTTTGACAAGATTTTGACAATACATGCAAAATGGAGCGATCAGATACCTTCGCGGGAGAAGATAACCAATTGACACACCGGCAACCGATTTTTAGACTTAATTGCTCTAAAATAATACTATGTTTAAATGTTTAATTACAACTTTTACAAATTTAAGAGTCTAATTGACTTTTTTGAGTAATATTGAGAGAACTATTTGACTATTTTCCCTATATTTATTTATTTATTTATTGTTTTGTAACCCTACAAAATATACACTCTCAGGTATAATTCAAAAATTATTACATAAAAATGAAATTTACCTAGAACAAGCTATCAATATGATTTGTAGACTCGTATACATCAGCAAAATTTACCTAATATCAGTAGTAGCTGCGAACTTCCCAAAAAAAAAAAAAAAAAAACGTGAATCACTTTTAAGTAAAATTATCAGTTCAATAAATTGATAATATTCAATACAACAAAATGGCAAATCTTTCTGAGTATTCTTTACATTGGTGGCGTATTCAAGCACTGATAAGTAAAAATACTTTTGAATTTCTTGTGTTCTTGAAACTAAAGCGCTTGGAGACAGGTGTGCCATTATTGTTTTACCAAGTGGTTTTATGTTCACTGTGCCTTCTTTTTGTCAAAGAGCAAACCCAAGGAGTAGGTGTTGCCCTTTTGAGCTGCAGCTTCTACGCGTTTTGCCCCAATCTGCGTAAAAATCACAAACGAATATTAGCCCAATCATCGATGGAACAAGGGATGGAGAGACACTCTACACGCGAAGATTCTATGAGAAGATTAATGCTAGAATGGATTCGGCTTTATGGCATCCACTCTTAGTTATATCATCTTACAGACTTCAATGGGGAAAAGATTATCCTAACAGCATGTATATATAATATACCTTGTCCATTAGCCAGTATCCAATTGTTGGCATATACTGCACTAAGTACATTACAGCAAGCACAGGCTGCAAGATTGAAAGAACAACCAAAAGTTAGTGTCAGATTTTCATAAATTGGCCAAACACATGAGGAAAATTTCGGAAACCGTACTTCACTGAATGCTTTTGTGGAATTAAAAGATACTCCATACTATATTCAATTAGCTTCCTACCCCTGCTCAGGTCGATACGAATTTTGACTATTCAAATAAGTAGGGCATGACTAGGTGGAATTACCTGATACGATATCCAGGCTTCCTTGAGACCATGGCTGGCAGCAATAATGGTCAACTCTGCACACCGTTCAGATGAGACACGCTTCTGAAGAAAATAATGGTAAGGTTATGAATGGTGTTTACAGCTTTAATGTATCCACAGCTCCAGTTCAAATCATTAAGCTAATAAGACGACACGTTTCAAATTTGCATTCATTAACTGGGAAAGCGATTTGTATGTTTAAAGTGGAAAACACGAATCCATAAAGAACTGACAGGATTCAAACTCGGAGAAATCAATAATGATGACAAAAAGTCAAAAACTGAGGAATGAAAACCTACATGCTTCTAGCAATAACTAGTTTCTATTCTAGCAAAGCAAATAGCAATTGCCTTTTTGGTTTGCATTTGTTTCCCACTTCTCATCATTGCAAATTTCAACTATGGCCAAATCTAGTCAAGACATTTGAGTATAAGATTCTTAAACAATTGGTCATAAGAAATTAGGACTTGTTTCCTTCAGAGTAAGAAATCTTAAACATTAAGCCCCTTTACTGCCTTCAAACAGTTATTTTATTAGTTTAAGCAAGCTATATGTAATACAGAGAACTTTGACCAGACAGCATAATTGATAAAGAAGATAATGAGTCATCACTCATCATTGGATTTCATTTAAATTTTTTACAGAGTAGAAAAAAGTCATCACCTCAGAGGCACCCCCCGCTCCTGAGGTACTTGCTTCAGGACTACTTGATGTTTTTACAGGTCCTGGACAAACTATTGTTACCTTAATCCCTTTCTTACAAAGCTGCAACAGAAAAAGAACCAAGTAAATATGAAGAATACAAAATGGCAATAATAATGATCCTGAAACTGAACAACCATTTCATTTGAGTAGAACATCTATAAACACATACTAGTATCATATTGGTCTCGGACATGAAGACACAATTTCTAAAGTAAGAACATGACATCACTATCATATGTTTGTTATTCTTATTTTCTTAAGGTTAGAATTAGCAAGTGGTCATTTGCCCACTCATTCATCAAATGATTGTCATTGAAATACTATAATAGAAACACGGTTGTTGTTTCTTGCATGCATCTCCATTCCTTAAACATGTTTGATGCATTAGTCAAGTCAGCATAATTCTACTAAATCCTACCAACATATAGTATTTAAAAGAAAGTTAATCAAAAGAAACATAGCTATCATGCTAAACATCATGTGAATTTGAAGTAGGTACAATTAACAACAGAATGTATAGTTAGTGTCATCACCAAATAGTAGAGTTCATGACAAACCGGCATTATTAAGTCAACACTCAACAGATATTCTTTCTTTTGGTTTACTCCAGTTTCATTGTTAAGATGGGTTGTGCTGGCTCTAGGTAACATATTTTGGAGGAAATACCATCTTGATAACCAATTAGCTTGGAATTAAATCTTAATGGAGTTGAGTTGACCATACCTCAGAACGCAATGTGTGAAAGTACCCATTTACTGCAAATTTGGAAGCAGAGTACACCGCCTGACCTGGTGCAGGAGCCTTTCCAGCAGCACTGCTCATCTGCACATTGTGAAACCATATGTCTTTTACTTTTGTTTCAGCTTCTATTGATCATTTATATTAAAAACAACAAAAGAAAATGACATTCCTCTCATAGAATGTAATATTACAATTCTACAATCCAATTCTTCCACATAAATCTAACTTAGTTCAGATACACTCCCATCAATTATGAGATTTAGTAATAAACACAAGAACAAGTTTTCTGAGGTTCGCACAGAGCAGAAGTAAAAAATCAGACAACCAAGTGTTTTGAGGGTATGATGAAACAGAAACATTATTACACATATACTAGCCAACCAGTAAGATATAATATAAAATATCACAATGCAACTTGCAAAATGTCCCTAAGTTCTACTTACCACAACAAAATGTCCTCTTCCCCTCTTCAGCATGAATGGTGCTAGCAATCGTGTCAGAGATATTGGTCCCAGAACATTGACATTAAAAGTAGCCTACTAACAATAGAGTACAGACATGATTCCATAAAACACTACACAGTAAAAGTCCAAAACTTCAATAAGAGTACAGGATCAATGTGGAAGCAAGATTAGTTCTAGAAGAAAAGGAACCTCTGAATCTCTGATACTAATATTCAAGGGACCAAAAATTCATATCTTTTAAAGATTAACTGCATTCTTCTTTTATTTGATTTTCTATGGATCTGTCTTGTTAAGGACAGAAGAAAATTTGATAATAAAAGACAGGTCTTCTTGGGAATATCAAAAGCACTTTACAAACCCTATGACTACTACTACTGCAGCATGTTTTACAGATGTATAATAATACCTTGAGGCCTTCTTCTGTGACATCCAGTGCTGCTGTTTTCTGCAGAGAGGAAACTAAATAGAGTTACTCCTCAACATAAAAAAAATAACTTCAATGTGGCATGAACTATTGAAATTGGTAGATGAGCATGTTCTAAAAGGTTGCAACCCACATGAAAGTAAACTCGAGTTACACCCTCCCCTCTCCTCCCACGCTTCACTCTACGTCAATTTGGCAAAAAAAAAAAAAAAAGAATCAGTTCTAGTTCCACTACCCAAGAGTTCATAGCAATAACAAAAGAATAAATAACAAATTCTATTGATCATAAATGGGGAAAAAGTACCAAAAACAAAATCCATCCCCTTCATAACTGTTTCACACACACAAGAGCTACTAATTGTTTGTGCCAGTCGAACTACAAATGTGTTACTGTTATTCAACTACAAACTACTACAAGTCCTCTCAGCATAATCATTTAAAATTTTTTGAAATCACAAGAACTTAGATGACTGTTCAATTAGCTTCAATTATCAGAATACTTATCCACTTACAGGACGCTCATAGGCTGCATTGTGGAACATATAATCCACACCTGCTCCATTAAAAAAAGATTCAGCTTTCTCTACAGCCTTTTTAAGAATATCTTCACTTGCCGTCAAATCTAGTGGTAAAATTTCCACTTCATTTGGTGCGTGTTTTCCTAGTTTGCATGACCACCACAATTCCAAAATTAGAAAAGCCAAAAACCAAAAACATCAAGCCAACTAGTTCTTACCAAAGCCTCCTCCAGAAATACCTACCAGCAAGTTGTTGCTTCACACGCTCCAGTTCAGCTTCATTTCGAGCAGATAAAATGAGTTTTGCTCCTAGGGTGGCAAGTTGTTTGGCAAGGATCTCCCCTTTTCATAATAAAAGAAACATAGAAGAAAATATATACTCCATCAAAATATGGAAACAGCAACTAAAGTACAATAAAATTATGATAAAATTCATTACACCACAACCAAAAAAAAAAAAAAAACAAAAAAAAAACAGCCTACCTATTCCACGGCTTGCTCCAGTAATCCAAATAACCTGCAAATTTACAGGTTTATATATAGGGGTAAGAAGGCAAGTGGTGAACTGCAAGCATGTATAAAGAAAGAACAAACCTTGTCCTCGATTTCTTCGCGCTTCACTTTCCCCTTGGACAATAAAGTGAAATCCGCTGATAAATAAATAAATATGCAGCAAATGAATAACACTAACAATATCAAAATTTTCAACTAAAACAACAAACTTGAGAATCAAATAAAGGAAGCAGCTTTCAGCACGCAATGAAATTGGGTTAAATAGATATACGAAAAATCAATGAAATCGAGTGAATACTACTATGCTCCGTGCTAAAGAAATCCGCGAGAGGAATAAAAAAGATGAGTGCGATAAGTACCATCGGAGGTGAGGAACTTGAACAGGAAGACTGCGATAAAAGCAACGAAAATGGATAAGATGAAGATGATGCTCGCCATTGTGATCCACTTCCGCTTCTTTGCTGTGGAGTAAAAACTGATTTTGCCTCTATTTATAGAATCAAATGCGGGGCTAATTAGTTCACTGCCGCCTGAGAGTCGCAGGTCCGAGCTCTACGAGGAAATGTGCGTTTTCATCGTTCGGTTCTTTCGCCCCCCACTCCCTGCGAATTGCCCATTCGGCATAAATTTTCTTTCTTATTATCATGCTTTCGGGATCCTGCTAAGTTTTACGGAGTAATTAATTTACTGCAAATATAGTAATGGTAAAAGTGTTGATCCCATAAGTAAAAAATGAATATAATTTAATTATTTATAAAAATTATCATATCACTTTCTTTTTTTTTTTTTAATAGTAGTAGTATATATGATAGAGAATATTACACGGGTATATTTACTTATACGTATTATACACCTCTTGAATATGGAAATCAATAAGAGTCGTTTCTAACCGTGACCAACATTAAGAATGACCAACTTGACATAAGTGTGAAGACCAATCAAGTGCTTCAGAACGTTAGACTTTGTTCAGTCTTAGGATCAACCTCGACCTTATTAGTTCGGGAAGTTCGTCCCGATAATACTACTTAAAGGTTGAAACCTAGCTTCTCGACTTTGTACCGGTCTCATCACTTAATGGATGATGAGGAATATTATAACATGTGTACATCGTGACACTATTTTTGAACTAGCCGATTGCATGCATGAAACGTGCTAGGCATGGCAAGAGCCTTACACGTGTCTCCTTTCTTCCCCTATAAATACCACATTTTATGCTAAAACTTTAAAAGATGAGACCTTTTGGGATCTTTACTTACCACACCATAGCTCGAGACGATTTGATTTTGCTTCATTTATCGAGTACGATCCTTAAATCAATAAGTAGACTATTAAAGGACATATCTACGATTCGACCTTACGATTTGCACGTATTAAACTCTTTGTGTGAGTTGTCGATTAACCATCTTTGTTTTAAGTTTGGTATATACGAGAAAATTAACCTGCACCAATTTTTATATCTTAAATCAAGAAGATCGTGAAAAATGAACTTATGATTCTACTTATAACTCAAATTAAGAAGACCACAAAGTACAATCATGATCTATTTTAAATGAATCTAATGTCTAATTTAGAATCATGACTTGACCAACTTAGTTGATGACTCAATAGAAGCTATAAACACTATTTTAGTATCCAATATTAAAACCATTACCCTACCATTAAAAGGGTTTTATTAGTCACCATACGCAGTGTTGGAAGCTGAGTGTTTTCCAGCGGGGTCAGTTCGGCAAATAGGAATTAAGGATGAGAATCAAGTATCCGACGCCGGCCAGTGCTCTCCTTCTGCTGCTGCTGTTGATTGCCGCTACTGAGAAGACGTGCTTGAGTTTCCAGTCCGACGAGCTCCTCGTCGACGATGAAGATTTCGGTCTCGAAGGTGGGGTAGAGATCGGATCTCCCCATCGAGATGAGGTCCCTGCATCACCGCCGCCGCCTTCTCAAGTTCACTCCCCCCGCAAGAAGTCATCGGCTTCCGACGGCGATTCCA
>CM008333.1:25037162-25048038 GCA_002525835.2 Ipomoea batatas | reverse complement strand
TTTTTACAGTACAATAACAACCTTTTTTTTACACTACAATAGCATCGTATCTCATGAGATTGACTAATTTAAGTACGTTTCAATCATATTATATTTAAAAATAATTTTTTTTTCCGAAAGAAGGGAGGGGGTAACCCAAGATCACTAGTTGATCCTCACTATGTTCATGACACCAAAGAGACCAAGCTCATCTTCTCGCAACTGTCTCCTTATGCTCTTCGGAGTCGAACTGAAGTTCCGAATACCTTGCTATAAGGCTCCTCTTACAACCAAATTTAAAAATAACTTTTAAAAAATATTATTATATATACACGAGTTAAAATTTTTAATAATAAAAAGAACCTCAACTAAATTAATCAGAACGATTAATTTGATAATCACAAACTTTTTAAGATTGACTTTCAAAAAAAAAAAAAAAAAGCAAGTTAGAATTTATTTGTAAATGGTGTTAAGTATACCAAATAACAAAACCCCTCCTGCCCCCATTGCAGTGTACCTCAAGCTCCAAGAGCCCCCAAAGTCTCCTCCAACAAGCCCCCAGACACGACAAACAGCTAATGTCTACAAAGAGTCAATTTCTTTTACTAAAAATCCGATTGTTCTTTCAACCTCTGTGTCGCGGTCTTTTGTCTCTTTGCCCTTTGTTTGCTTCTTCTTCCTTCATTCAATTCTCCCGTTTCCCTTTGGCCTTTTCGCTCTTAAGTTGCAGTAATCTCTCTGACGCAGGGGCCTTCTGCAGGATTAATTGGAAGCCTCTCATTCTTCTCTTGTCATTTTCTCCTCGACTAATTTCACTTGCACTTTAATAGACTCCTTTTTTTTTTTCTTCTTCTACTTAACCATTTTTCGTTCTCTGAAATTCGATTTTCTATTTCACCATGATGAACTGAGAAACAGAGGATAAAGGGGGAAAGGGGCTTTAATTTCCAACCGTGTGGGGCCATCTCTCCTTTTTCTCTCTCTATCTCTCTCAGAGACAGGGAGAGAGACAAACGGCGTTGATGTGACTTAGGTTGCTTAGAGCTGCCGGAAGTGGGAAGGGATGGTGAGGAAACATGGATGGCAGCTGCCGGCACACACCTTTCAGGTCTGCCCTTTTTTGCTTTTTCCTCATTTCACCTTTTCATCACTGTTTAAAAAAAAAAAATTAAAAATTGCTTCTTTATTGATTATTAGTTCATGGGATTTGTTCACTACAGTTCTTTCAATTGCAAATCTAGTACTTGTAGTAACTACTGGAGGAATTATTGAGAATTTTCCAAAGGGAAATTGCCCTTTTAACAAATTTATCCTTTTTCTGCAAAATGGTTAAGCTCTGGGTCTATCCTGTGGCTAACAATTAAGTCTTGATTTTCTGCTGCCTGGTGGCTGAAGAGCATAGGAAAAACTATTGGATTAAGAGATGCTTAAGAAAGATGATAATAAACAGCTCTTCTAAAGAATGGAGCAGTTTATAGTTATAGATATGATGAAGCTCTTTTGTGAGCTTAAAAGAATCTATTTTTTCTGTATGAATCCACTATTTTGGATATGGTTCTTTGACATGCTAAAAGACCAGATATTAACTCTGTTTCATTCCCTTACATATAACAGATGTCATGGCCTTCAGGCTTCTTATAATTTTATACCGTAGTTAGTTCATGAAGAGTGTTTGCCAATCGTTAGGGTTACAGAAAATATCAAGATGGTCTATCGTAGTTCTTTGAGTTCTTGGTGTTTTCAAATATGTTCATTTTTTAGTAGAAATTTCTAATTTTTGGGCTATGCTTTTTGTAGGTTGTTGCTATAACTGTCTTCTGCTTATTAGTGGTTGCATTTTACACTTTCTTTGCTCCTTTCCTCGGTGGACGAATTTGGGAGTATGCTTTGATTGGAGCTTATTCACCTGTGGTAAGTTATTCGAAATGTAGAAGTTAATTAAGATAGCTGTTCTTCGAAGTACTATTGTGGTATTGATCTCCCTTGAGCTATTAATAGATAGCTGATATCACCTGGTTAATTTGTTGCATGGTTACTATGTTGTTCTGTAATTCTAATAATATATTCTCGGACCCTCTTTAGTGTTATTTATGAAACTCGATTATTTTATGAATTCATGCCATTATTTTTCCTAATTACATTAATCCATGGTATCTGTCTCCTACTGCAGGCACTCCTTGTTTTTGTTCTTTATGTTCGCTGTACTGCAATTAACCCTGCCGATCCCGGTATAATGTCAAAGTTTGATTCTGATATATTGAGTAATACCAGCCCGAAACATGGATTATCTTCAAAAGGCCTTTCTGGAAGGTTTGATGAGCCTGGTACTGGTGCACAGTCTTCTCCATCATCAGTTTTACGAAGTCCCGTTTCCGCATCCAACTCTGGTAAGAGGAGTCAACTAGAAGCCGAGAGAACAGATGGTCAAGTGATTTCATCTAGAAGAAAGTCGTCTTGTTCTAAGATTGGAGGAATACTCTGTGTGCCGTTTGTACACCGGGATTGTCGGAGAGAGGATAGTGCGTCTCAGCAGGAAGGTGCAGCTGAAGACGCTTTGTTCTGCACATTGTGCAATGCTGAGGTATTTAGTGCAGCGTTTACACGATACTTAATTTACTCACGGTATTTGAATCCCTCTTTCGATTTTCTGTTTGTTGGATTTTAGGTACGCAAGTTTAGCAAACATTGTAGAAGTTGTGACAAATGTGTGGATGGATTTGATCACCATTGCGGGGTACATTTTTAGTTCTTCTATTGCTTTCTGTTAAGAACATTTTCCATATTTCTTGACACAGCCCCCGGGTTTCTATTTCTATTGAGGAAGCTAATTAAGTTTGTTGGATGTTGTAGTGGCTCAATAATTGTATCGGACGAAAAAACTATGTTACCTTTATATCCTTTATGGCCACCAGTCTTGTCTGGGTATGTCTGGAGGCAAATTTTATTATTAAAAGCAAATCTTTTACGTGCCCGACTTGCTGACTTCCTCTACCTCTCCCTCTCGCAGCTTGCTATTGAAGCTGCAGTCGGGGTTGCTGTTTTCGTGCGGTGCTTTGTGAATAAGAGGAAGATTGAGGCTGAAATAGTTGATAGACTAGGGAATGGTTTCTCTCGGGCCCCGTTTGCGACTGTCGTGGTAATTTCTGTCACAGACATCTCTTATAAAGCCCTCCAGTTTACGATGAGCTGGAACTATCAACTATTAAATATTCATAATGTTTTGTTTTCTTTGGAAATTTTTGTGCAGGCTGTTTGCACAGTGCTTTCGTTATTGGCATGTGTGCCGTTGGGCGAACTTTTCTTTTTCCACATGATACTGATTAGAAAGGTAGCTAGCCTATTGTTTATTACCATTAAATTTAATCAGTAAAAATGTGTAATATGCGAAGGAATTTCAAGTTGTTACGAGGGATGAGTGACTTTCTGAAGAGTTATTCATTCAATCTTATTCGAGAGTTTGCTTTCTTGTTTTAGGGTCTTACGACTTATGAGTACGTTGTGGCGATGAGGGCAATGAGTGATGCTGGAGCGGGAGAATCTGTAGATGAGGAACCGGGAGTCATTCTATACTCTCCATCGGGGTCCGCTACAACTGGACTCAGCGGGGGAAGTTCTCTAGGCTTGCAGTATAAAGGAGCGTGGTGCACCCCTCCTCGGGTGTTTGTTGACTATCAGGTAATCACTGCAGTTTCCCCTTTCGAGTTTCGACCTTAATTTTATCTTTCGCCTCTTCTGCTGCAGTAACCGATTATGTGAATACTCGTAACTACTGCTCAAATTCTGTGAATACCCTCGTAACTGCAGTACCAATCGTCGTTCTTGAATTAATTTTTTTCTGCACATGAATGATTGCGATCAGGAAGAAGTTGCACCTCAACTGGAACGAGGAATGGTTCCATCGACAGTTGATCCGGATGCTATTGGCTCGGGGGAAAAGGGTAGCAAGGCACCTAAACGAGCTGTTAAAATCAGTGCGTGGAAGCTGGCTAGATTAGATTCCAGTGAGGCGATGAAAGCAGCAGCTAAAGCTCGAGAATCTTCATCTGTCCTACGTCCTATCGATAACCATCACTCGGTGGATCCTGATTTGAGCACTAGCGAGAATACGAGTGTGAGGAGCAGTATGAGCGCTGATACCATTGGAAATAAAGAAACGAGAAATGAACTGCGAGTTTCTCCTTTGTGTGCCCCGAGTCAAGACAGCAGGGACGAGTATGAAACCGGGACTCAAAGTATGAGTAGCTTTAGCAGTCCTAGCCACGTTCACGGGCCAGTCACCTTAAGCGTGATTCCACCCGCTCAAGGTTTGCCCCGACCCGATGCAACGACTTCAGTACTTCGCCTTCTGTCAGAGCAGGCGAGCGCTCCTGGAACTGCATCGTCTAATAGGAACTCCGCGTTATCTTACACCTCTTCAGAATTCGACGAAAAAATCCTGCAGAAAAACAGCGCCACTGATCCATTACTGCTTTCTGCTGCCGCTCCAGCAACTTCTCTCCTCAGAGACATCAAACGAACATCCGTTGTCTGGGACCAAGAAGCCGGGAGGTATGTCTCGGTTCCATTATCAGCTGCAGAAGCTCGCAACAGACCAGCTCTGCGAGGAGGAATCTCGAACGTGAATGCAGGATCGTCCAGCAATGACAAGCGACCTACGCCTCTGCCTCGAGAACCCTCCAAGCCCGCAGCAAAGCATCCGGTTCAGCAGTCAGAGAATCTAACATACACAGGGGAGTCCATCTTTTTTGGCGGTCCACTTTTTCGCGGTCCTGACAGAGGTTCTGGTTCGAGAAATGGACAAGAGAGGCTACAGACAAACGTAGCTCGGGAATCTAGATTTAAGCGAGATGCTGCGTTGCACCAGCTCCCCGTTTTTCTTCCTGGAGATCATCTAGAGCGGTGCAACCCCGTTTATCATCCTGGAGATCATCTAGAGCCAAATGTTTCGTCGAGATCAGGCCTCAGGTAATTCTCGTATTTGATCATCCAGGCAGCAAGCGTAAAGAAGCTAGAGATCATTAATTTGCCACAGAGAGACCTGGTTCCTGGCTCCCCAGGAGTTTCTTCTTCCATTGATTTGCTAACCTGTAACACGCTTGTAAATTGTAGCAGAAGACAAGATGAACGTTGAGAATCTGAGATCATTCACTGAACCATTTTTCTCTATGATTTAGCTTTATTTATCAGTAACATATCCACATGTGCCACATATCATATGGGTAGCCCTCGTAGCATTGGTATAGTGAATGAAAAGTCTCACTTAAGACTTGTTTCCAGCATCAAAATTGGGGTTTGATTTCGATCATTAATATTGGAGGTCTGTGTTTGGATTGGACTTCTTGTGTGAAGTCTACAATTTAGTGTTTGGTGTTGGATTTTGAAGCTATATTAACTCATTATTCTGTGGACCTGGGTTCAAAATACACTTAAATATTTATAACTTACATACTGAATGTTCACAATATGCAAATGGATCCAGGTCCATGGTATAATTATTATTAACTCGACTTACTTTTTTTATGGGCATGAAGGTGGGTTTATATGTTTCAGAATATAATCCGTTAAATTAAAACCAACAAACCTAGGTTATGCAAAAAGAAGTGACAAATAGTTGGATCACGGCGGGTTAAGCCAATCAAGATATTCGTAGGGTTCAATTGATCAATTAAATCAATATCTTACCAACTGGACTAGGGTAATTCATGGTACAATCAATCAAATATTAGTTATAGCAAATACTATAATATTCTTTGGGACGAGTTTATGAGGTCTGAGTGATTAAAAAAGTGAGAAAAAAATTCCATAATTTTAAGGAACGTGTAATACGCAGTATTGTTAGAAATGTAGGGGGAGATCTCTCCCATCTCTGAAAATGTAGACAGTACACTACGTGATGAATCAGACAATGAATACTAGTTCAGACAACTGTTTTGGGCCACGTGGCTCATCCCTGTTATCTTCCATCTAACGCGGAATACATCTTTCTCCATTACACAAACGCAAAACTCTGTCGGAAACAATTAGGCTGAGATTTCTTTTCTCTGCAACGATATTATACAACCTTTGTATCTCTTTTGGGTTTGTATAGAAGCAGCAGTTGAAGAAAAGGAGGCAATGGCCATGATCAATCGTCTGCTTGGCTCCACCTTCATCATCGCCGCTAATCAGGTCTTATGTTTCCATTTTTCACACGTACCCACACACTGTAAATGTATTGTATGCATGAAACTGATGAAAAGTAATCAGCTTTCTAACTTTTTTGCCCAAGGCGAAATTCTTTTGTCCCCGGGCCCAAACTCTGTGGAGGGATAAATCTCAGTGATTAGTAGTGGGAAAATTAGTGTTTGGTGTCCCACCATATTAAGCGTATCTCTTGCACTGCGATTGCCGTTTTGTCCTTGGGCATAATCTACCATCTAAGAATTAACTGAGTTGCCTGTGCGGGGCTTTCTGGCTTTCATGGCATAGAATGGTTTATAGGGATTCTTAAAATTGGGAAAGCTCCCTCTAATGCCATGTTTTCTATCACCATTTTGGGAATTTTTAATTGGATTTTTTTGTCTCTGAATTTAATTGATAATTGGGGGCATGTCAGCTTGAGCAAAGGTGATCCTCTTTATTCTTCTGCTAATTGCAGGTCAGTGTTATTAGCAGTACTGATAAATCTAACAACTGTCTTACAACTAATCAAGATCAGTTAATGTTGTGTCTTTGGGCGACTGATGTTTGTGAATTGTGATTTAATTATCATTTAATATTGAGACATTGTGATTTCTATGATTTTTTATCCAAGAAAATTTTTCTATGCAGCTAAATTCAGTTTCTCTGTGTAAAAATGTCTGCAATAAACTTGAACTAGTACACAATTCTCTCAATTGTCGATAGTAATTCATTTACACCATCTTCCAGCAGGTTGGTTCTCATGTAGAGCATCTTCCAGCAGTTCTCAGTTCATGTAAATCATTAACTCGTATGCCTGCACCAGTTAGATGGATTAGTACACGTGCATCTGGGAAGAATAATGTTTCAACTACTGATGATAAAGGGTGATATGTTATGTCTCTATTCTTGCCATACAGTTTACACACACGCTTAAATTATTCCATGTTTGTAGGTTGTAGACTAACTTGTAATGATAACGTTATTTTCAGTTTTAGTGGTCATGATATGTTGGCACCCTTCACGGCTGGGTGGCAGACTACTAATCTGGATCCCTTATTAGTAGTGAAGTCTGAGGTAGGGTCGTAGGGATGTGGGTGATGTTCTTGCTTAAAATGGTTTTTATTTGGTCTGTCAAGCGAACTAATTCTCTGCTGGAATTTCTATAGGGATCTTACGTTTATGACATACAAGGGAGGAAATATCTTGACACTCTTGCTGGTTTATGGTCCACGGCTTTAGGTATAGACTACTATACTAGCCCCTTATGCAATTTCTAGATATATAAGTATTCTGTTACGTTTTAAAGCATTAGGCATGGTGCATTTGTGTTGATAATCTCATAAGAATTGTGAATACTGGCTTCAGTTTGCACCAATTCGTTCCGAATTTGCAGGGGGAAATGAACCTCGTCTTGTAGCAGCTGCTACCAAACAGCTGAATACATTGCCATTTTACCATTCGTTTTGGAACCGCACAACAAAGCCTTCTTTGGTATGAGAAAAATTAGAAATCTTCTGTTAATATGCACATCCCGTTTCTGTAACTGTTGCTGGAATCTCGAATCTGGTTTTTGCTTGGAACATACAGGAACTTGCTAAGGAACTTCTAAACACGTTTACTGCAAAGAAAATGGCGAAAGTATTTTTCACAAATAGTGGATCAGAAGCCAATGATACCCAGGTCTGGTATTCAATAGTTATGCATTGACTTGCTACTTATTAAACCTGCTGTGCCAAGATATGTCAAGAAATAAGTGCTCAATGCTGTATTTGGAATAACAAAGTTTTCGAGTAATCAAACTGTTAAGATTTTCATGCTTGCAGTGAGAAGTATCAATATTACTGAATACACCTAGTCTGTATAAAAGAATAACGATGTTCTTGCAATCTTGCACTTGGAACTTATGTTGAATGGTATAATCATGTAATCGCTTACCAAATACGTGTAATTCACATTGAACCTGCAGGTGAAGCTGGTATGGTATTATAATAATGCACTTGGAAGGCCAAACAAGAAGAAATTTATTGCTCGAAAGAAATCGTAATATGATTTTTCCTTGATCTTTTTTTAGATGTTCTTTTATCTGATTTACTCCCATGATTCTTACCACTTCATTTTGGTTTGTCCATTGTGGCAGATACCATGGTTCAACTCTTATCTCAGCTAGTCTTACCGGGTAACATTCCTTTTCATGATCAATATATTTTTACTGCTAAAGTCTAGTTTAATCTGAACTTTTTGTGATACATATATATATTTATATAGCCTTCCAGCACTACATCAAGAATTTGATCTGCCAGCCCCATTTGTATTCCATACTGATTGCCCTCACTATTGGCGTTATCATCTACCAGGTTTTAGTTTTTCCTTATGGTTTCGATTTCTTGCATAATGCATTGAACTACTGATTGAAAATATCGATTTTTTCCCCTCTGTCAGGTGAGACTGAAGAGGATTTCTCTACCAGGTTGGCAAATAACTTAGAGAATCTTATCCTCAAAGAAGGACCAGAAACGGTATTTTCTGCATCATCACCATTTCACTTTGATTATAATCGTATTAATGCTTGATCTGCTGCTTAAATCCCTTATCGGTCCATCAAATACAGTGGCAATCCTGCGACTTATCAACTTCTGTTCTGCGATTTTCGTTTTTAAATATTAGATAGCCGCCTTCATAGCAGAGCCAGTCATGGCAGCAGGTGGTGTGATAGTTCCCCCCGCGACCTATTTTGAGAAGGTGAGGTGTTTTCTGTTGAAATCGTGTGTGCTTCTACTGAACTTAACCAGTACATACTATTCGCCTCGTGCAGGTTCAAGCTGTACTTAAGCAGTATGACATTCTTTTCATCGTGGACGAGGTGGTCAGTGGATTTGGCAGGCTTGGAACGTTGTTTGGGAGCGACAAATATAATATCAAGCCCGACCTCGTCACCCTGGCAAAGGTAGTCCACATCGAATGATTCAGTGAGACATTTCATTTTCATCGTTTCGATGGATGCTTGAGTTTTCTTGTGATTCCAGGCTCTCTCTTCTGCATATATGCCAATTGGAGCTGTTCTAGTTAGCCCTGAAATTTCTGATGTCATACATTCCCAAAGCAATAAACTAGGTAGGAACATAAATGCCTGCTAAATTTGAAACAAATCATTTTTCCTTTTCTCTGTGATGTGATGATAGTCATTGAAGTTTCTTGCATGTTTTACTAGGTTCTTTCTCCCATGGTTTTACTTATTCTGGGCACCCTGTATCATGTGCTGTTGCATTGGAAGCAGTCAGGATCTACAAGTATGTACACTTATTTCCTAATTCAGATCGATAACCCCTTTAGCTATAACATAAATAATAAGGTCTCGAGTTCGAGTGTTGTGAATGGAAGAACTGCTAGCCAGAGAACAAGGGCAACCCAGCTGAGTTGGTAGAGCAGTTAGTTTGGTAACCACAAGGTTCTAACTTCTAAGTTTGTCGAGTTCTACTACATGGATTCTCAAATCTTACTCGCTGATATGGCAGATACTGATTAGTTACTTTTTTCATGTGGGTTCCAATGCAAGTGTCTACATCAAGATTTTGTGCGTGGGAGTAAAAGTTGATGATAGATAATGGGAGTCTTGAGGGAATTGCCAATTGGCCTTATCGGTTTAAGTCGGTTAACTATGGACAATCTAGGCTGGTTTACCTCCTTGACTCCTTGTGGCCGATCCTTTGTTGGCTAGGGTGGCCTTCTTGGTTGCCGATCAATTATGGGCAATATAGGCTAATTTACCTCCTTGTGGTCCTTTGATAGCTAGAGTTACAAGACGAGCTTCACCCAAAATGCACCTTCGGGTAGCGGGTGAATCTGATCCTGAAGAATCATGTGTTGTCATGGAACATTGGAACCAAAAAGAGAGAAGAATATAGCAAATTCAGCTAATGATATTGCTAATGTGTGTGTTTTAGGGAGAGAAATATAGTGGAGCAAGTCAACAAAATGGCGCCAAAATTCCAAGATGGTTTAAAAGCCTTTGCTGACAATCCCATCATCGGAGAGGTACATACATACATAGTATCTCTGGTTTTTTTTCCTGCTACACAAAACATCCTAAATTATTGTCCTCTAACAACCCTTTCCACTACCAAACATGTAGATCCGTGGAACTGGCATGATTCTTTCAACAGAATTCGCTGACGGCAAATCTGCAGACGATACTTTCCCTCCCGAATGGGGTACGTGCATAACCTTTCACACGAGTGTGACTCTAATGCCCAACAATAACGAGTTTCGTCTCAACTAAAAACACGATTTTAATTTCCCAGGTGTTGGTGCATACTTTGGATCGCAATGCCAGAAAAAGGGGATGTTGGTTCGTGTAGCTGGTGATACTATAATGATGTCTCCTCCATTAATAATCACTCCCCAAGAAGTTGACGAGGTATATATATACGCATATATTTTGGATATATCAACGTTAACTAGATCGAAGCATTCTTGTGCAGTTTTGCTTTGTCTGCTTCTTGAAATTTTTCTATGTTCTATCTTTTTTGTTTCCAGTTGATCAGTACATATCAGGAGGCTTTGCAGGAGACAGAGAAGAGAGTAAAAGAGCTCAAGTCCCAGAAGAAGTAAAGTTGACGGCGTTAAAATTTTCTGGCCATGCGATGCAAAATGTTGGCCTTTTCGTTAACATTAAGGTTTAATGAATAGGTTTTGCACCAATTTTTTTTATTCTTTTCTGATTCTCGATCTCATATTT
>CM008333.1:25015969-25030169 GCA_002525835.2 Ipomoea batatas | reverse complement strand
TGTGAGTACGGAAACGCCGCCGTTCCAGGTGCTGCTGCAAATTATACACACAATCAAGTGAATCAACACAACATCTATCGATCATTCACTCATATATATTCCACAATCAACCAAGCTAAGCTAAGCTAAGCTAATTCATCACGCGATTCAAAAAATACACACACATACCTTGATGAGGATTCTGACTCATGCTGGAAATCGATGAATTGAAGAAGATCCGATCTGATCCGAAACTGATTTGATCTAAGAAAAGTGTAAAGTAATTATGCGCATCAGTATAGTTAGAAAAGATTAATTTATATATATAAAAGGAATCAAGGCAGCTATGAATGGCCTGCCGGGGCACCGGGCAAGTGGGGAAGGTAGAAGTGGAATTGTTGCTTAGACGTGGACGTTGAAGCTATCATAACAAACACGCCATTCTTATTTCCAAGAAAATTCCAATATGATTTTCTCCACTATTCATTAATTTAAAAATTATTATTTTTGGTTGACGTCATTTTCAAACGTTGAATATGCTCCATTTGGTTTAATTATTGCGTTTTTTGTCAAACTTATTTCATCACGTAAACTTTGATTTAAGAAAGTTGACACTTTATATTTATTACAACGGATTTACTTGTCACAAAATTAGTATCTAATCAAATTACAACCTATTTGATATAATAACTGTCCCTCAAAGGTGTTTAGCATTTGTCGTATAATAATTGACGGTGGAGTAGTTGATTTTGGATTAGTAATATAATGAAGATTCAACATGTCTTAGATATAATTTATTATGTAGACTTTAAAAATACATTCTAACATGTAGCTATAATATTATTTCACCTACTTGATTTGAAATTAAATATATAAAATAATTTACGGAGTAATATTTTTTAATTGTTATAATTGTGACTCTTTTCACCCATAACACGGATAGAATCATTTCAAACATAACAAAATTCGTATGGGGAAAAAATAAGATCAAAGGAGAATTTTGTCATTTCACAATCTCAATTATTAATTTCTTATTCCCTCCTTCAAAGTAGCAACACCATGTGTTCCCACCTTATAATAATCGTTTTCATTTAAAAATAATAATTGAATCGAATATTTAAAACTGTGTGTATTATATTATTATATATGCTTAATTTATAACCCAAAATTATTTATAATTTATAATCAATTGCATTACATGCTTTGCCAATAAAATTTAAAAAAAAATGATTTTATTAAAACTAATTAAGTATGTTGGTTGAATCATGATTATAGCATCATGTACATCACCTTATAATATTTATATAGTGTGAAACTAGGCTAATTGGCCAAACCCCTATCAATAATATATAACTTGATCGAGAATCTCTGATCTGATCTTGATATCCACTTAGATAAAGACACCTCATCCTACCATCATAATCATATAAGGAGTAGTCCATTTTGATATATATCACCACGCATAATGCTAAGGCTAGGATAACATTCCAATTCGTCACGCATTCTCTTTTTATTAATTATATTATATATATCGAACAAAATAAAAAATAATGATTAAAAATAAAATATTTATAAGAAATTAAAATGGGACAATATAACCATGTTAGTCACTTAGAAATTACAATGTTACAACTTACAAGTTTGGTTATATTGAGAGTGACCAGTCTATTTATCTTATTGGTTTTAATTGGTCAACTATGGACAGCATAAATTAACTTATTTTAATTTCTGCCAAGCACCTTCTGCTCGGATAACATGTAGTGACTCTCCATATGGAAAATCATGAGATCGAGTCTCAGTGGAGGCGAATTGATTCTTTGTGCTTCAATAAGTTGAGAAATGAATAGAATCAATGATATTACGTGCATATATTTTTTTAAATCATAAAGGAGGGGGGAACCCCTGGGGAGTGACGGTTAATCAGCCTCCACCACTCTTCTCACACAAGAAACATGTGTCCGATCTTCAAAGAACGCATCCTCGCTCATCATCGGACAGTCAGCGAACGTCACTACTTCCTCCCGATACATAGTTCCTCCAGCCGCAAGCCGATCGGCCACCTTATTCTGCTCCCGGTATATTGCCTTGAACGAAATCCTCCACTCCTTTTCGCTCCAAACTCTAATCCTATTGATATAGTCTCTTACCGGTCCATGACCCGTCGAGCCCACCCGAATCCATTGAATCACATTCATTGCGTCTGACTGAACCTCCATGTCGCGAACACCTCTCTGCCACGCCCACCTAAGGCCTTCCTCAATGGCTTCCGCTTCCACCCAAGCAGGATCTTTATAGGTGGTACCTCTTAGAAAACCCGCAATCCACTCGCCTTCACTGTTACGCATAACACCGCCAATGCCTGCTCTGTTGCTGCTTGATTTCACGCTTCCGTCGATGTTGAGCGTGAACTGGTGTTCAGTAGAAGCCTCCCACCTTAATCGAGCAATCCTGACTCTTCCCGCTCTTCTTGCATTGCTGCTGTGACGAGCGAAGGCCCGATTGGTTTCCTCTTCAGCTTCTCTGATCCGGTTGATCTTGTATTGGATGTCTAGCTCGCGTTTGTTGAACACTCTGTCACACCTCCATCTCCACAGCCACCATACAATGATGGTAAACCGTATGGACCAGTCTTCATCCTCCATCTCATCTTTCCCATGGATGATGTTGTAAGTGATCCATTGGCGAACGTTGATCTGTCTCCACCTGCTTCGCTGTTGTGTAGATGTAAACGCCTTCCACACCTGCTTGGCTGCTGAACAATGTCGTAGGATGTGATCAGTGGATTCCTGTAATCCGGGACAGCAGTTGCAGTTGTCGTCCACAGCAAGGCCACGTCTTTTTCGCTCCACGTTGCTCATAATCCGATCATGAGCGGCGGTCCATAAGAATGTCTTTAGCTTGCTAGGCACCTTTAGTTTCCAAATTTTCTTCCATACGCCATCCTGCATGTCATACAAGAAATCGTGGCACAACGCGTGAGCAGACTTTATAGAGAACTTACCTGACGCTTCCCGGCTCCAGTACCGCTCGTTGTCGTCATCCCCCTCTTGTAACGTAATCTTCTGGAGGAGTGTTCTAACTTGTGCAGGAAGTTGCTCCAAAGACTCCCACTTCCAACCTCTATGTTGGTCCCAGTAATCGCTCACCCGCCCTTGCCCAACACCAATTGATGCATGATCAGGGATTGAGATGGTTAGGGGCTCTTCTAGAATCCACGCGTCACTCCAGAACTGTGTGCTTCTTCCGTTCCTAACGTGGTGACGAACTCCTTTCCGAATAATAGGTAGTGCTGCAACAATACCTCTCCAAGCATTCGAGCAGTTTGATTTCGCACATATCACGTCAATACCCGTTCTTCCCTGACCATACTTATTCTTGGAGACTTTAACCCATAGACTATCCTTGTTGGTAACGATATGCCATCCCAGCTTTGCCATAAACGCCATGTTCATATCCTTCGCCGCTCTTATTCCCAAACCTCCAACATTCTTTGGTTTAGTAACCGTACCCCAGCTAACCAGGTGGCACTTCCTGGTTTCCAGGGTACCTCCCCATATAAACCTGCGTATTCTACGGTCAATCTCCTCACATACTCCCGCTGGCATTAAGATCGTCTGCATTCCATAGTACGGGATTGTTTGGAGCACTGATTGAGCTAAAACTTGTCTCCCCGCTAGCGTTAAGAATTTTGTCTTCCAACCATTTAATCTGTCATCCATCCTATCTAACATCGGACCAAACAGATTGTTTGTAACTCTCCCGTGAAAAGTTGGAACCCCCAAGTAGTTTCCAAGATTAGTAGTCATGGGTATGCCCGCTATGGCCGCTATACGTTGAGCTTCATCTCCCTTCACATTTTTAGAAAAGAAAATTTGAGACTTGCTCAAACTTACTTTTTGCCCCGAGGCCTGGCTAAACCTTTCCAGACACCTAGAGATAGTGGTTATCTGTTCCTGCGAAGCTTCTGCAAACAAAACAAGATCGTCAACGAAAAAAAGATGAGTAAGAAGAGGACCATACCTTGAAAGGCGAATGCCTTTCCAGCTGCCTTCGTTTACTTCCTTCTTTATGGTATGACTCAGTTTTTCCATGCACAGTACGAACAAGTATGGTGATATAGAGTCTCCTTGTCGTACTCCCCTGGTAGGCGTGATCTGGTCAAGATGGTTTCCGTTCCATAGCACATTCATTCTGGGGGACTCCACACAGGCCATAATGTTTCGTACCCATACTGGCGACATTCCAACATCTTTGAGGGTGTCTCGTATGAAATCCCAGTTGAGCCGATCATAGGCTTTCTCGAGGTCGATTTTTAGAACCATAAACCCTTTCTGACCTTGTCTGCTGCGTATAGAGTGCATGACTTCTTGGTACAGCAAAATATTATCCGTGATTTGCCTGCCCGGCACAAAACTGCTTTGCTCCTGACCAATTAACTTTCTTAGAATGGGCTTTAACCTATTCGTCATGGCCTTTGTAATAACTTTATAAATAACGTTACAAAGACTAATCGGGCGGTATTGACTAGGCTTAGTGGGGCAGCTATTCTTCGGGATGAGGGCAATCCATGTATTGTTCATACCCTCTTCCATCATCCCTGTCTGTAGGAACATGTCAACTTGTCTGACCACCGACGCCCCTACCACTGTCCAAGCTTTCTGATAAAACATGGCATGAAAACCGTCCGGGCCTGGGGCTTTGAGCGGTCCCATATCGAAAAGGGCAGTTCTGATTTCTTCTACCGAAATATTCGAATTAAACAACTCCCATTCATCCTCACTAAGCGTCGGAAATAGGCCATGGGGAACCTGATTGACATCCGCATCTACGTCTTTAGTGAAGATAGCAGTAAAATATTCCTGAATAGCAGCTTGAATCTTATGGTCGTCGGTCATGGGATTACCATCTTTGTCCAAGAAATTGTGACTCCCTTGTTTGGCCTTCTTGCTCTTCGTTGCAGCATGGTAGAACTTGGTGTTTCGATCCCCTGACTCAATCCACTCCTCCCTTGCTTTTTGAAACCAGAAAATCTCCTCTTGGTGAAGAACATCGTCTAATTCTTTCCTAAGCTTCCGTTCCAGAGTAATCAAGCCTGCATGCCTTGTTTGACACATTTGTTTTTGAATACCCTCCAAGCGTCTCAACAGCCTATTCTTCTTAAAGTGAATATTTCCAAACACGGTTTTATTCCATTCTTTTAACCTTTCAGCCATTGTATCTTTATTTTGCCATACCGATGCTTTCGCGTCCCAGTTACGTCTAACATAATCGATGAAGGAATAATGACTCGTCCAGTTATTATATGCATGCATGCAATCTAATAAGTTTATCATACAGTTTGGGTCAAGGAAACTAAGGTGGCAAAGTCTTGGTTCTGCTCCAGCCTAGCCATGTCCTCCTCTCTCAGTTTCGCCCACGCTTCTACTCCCTCCCCGTCCGCCGTGTCCAAGAACACCACCGTATTCATCCCCACCGCCGCGTTAGCCACCCACGCCGGCTTTCCCCACCCCATATCCGCTTCATAAAACGGGAATCGGCACCAGCTAGTCGTTATCAAGCACCCAACGCCCTCTTCCACGCCAACTTTTTCACTTCCCTTTTCCATCGCCTCCGCCAGACTCTCCGGCGGCGTTCCCGCCCCGCCGCCGCCGTACACCGCCCTCACCAGCGGATCTTTCACCCGCCGTATCGACTCCGCCACTCTCCGCCGGCACTCCTCCATGGAGGCTTCCGCCTGTAAAGGTTTGAATATATTAGGCTCCATACCATGTAAAAGTTTGAATAAGATTCGCATAATATATAGAGCTATATATCAGGATTCAGGAAGCTACAACAAATTATAGGCTCAGTCTAAGACTAACAAATAGAAAAAGAGTAGAACAACAACAGATAAATAATATAATTATAATTAGTCCTTAATACCGCCGCAAGTTTCGCGAGAGATATGTGTAAAGTGCTTCCGATGCTGTTGGGGGGCAGCGGCGGGACCATACGGTTCCGCAAGTTGACGGCGGTTACCAAGAGGTGTAGTTTGAGGTCTCTGTTCCTTTCCCGAGATGCGGCGATGAACGCCGCCCATATTAGCGCCGTCAAGGCCTCGATCCTCGTTGTAATTCCGCGGGACGAGGTGGCTAGTTTTTCTCGGAGTGTCGCTATCTTGGATCCCTCGAACACGAATCTTTTTGTGACGGGTTGACCTTTCTTCGCTGCTTCTCCGTCCCATGGAACCGTCTGGTTCACATCCACGCTCCGCGGAGCAAAGATTCCACTACAATCAACCACAAATCCGCCGCCAATTTTGCTGTCGTCCCCATCCCTGCTCACACACAGTAATATATGTAAATAAATCAAGTAAAATGAGCTGCACGGCTAAATTGCTCGTAAACACTGCTCAAATAAGGACCAACAATAGATCACTCTAAAGCGTCAAATTTGAAATTTCAACGTGCTGTTTAAATCTGAGACCTTTCATTTGAAAATATACAATTATGCCGCTAAAGCACAGGGCCTTTGACGGTCTAATATGTTTTAATTTGGCATTAAAGTAATGTATTTAAAATAATAATAATAAATATATAAATCTTTAGCCATATATGATATACCTACTGATGGTGGCCCACGTCTGCAAGAACGTGGCAGCGGTGGAAGCATCAGCGATCCCGTGCCAAAGGCACGCGCCGACGGCGATTCCACCGCAGCGAAACTCCGTAACTTGGACGGCTAGTACGGCATAGTCGTTCACTTCGCTGGGCCATTCTCCGGGATTACAAGGAAGCAGCCGACAAAGGGTCTCCATTCTGGGGTGGCTAACAACGGAGGACAAATTCTCCCCGACGGCGCGTGCTTCCACGAACATTGCGCCGTCGTCGTTGCAGCTGAGGGTGAACACATCCTTCACCCTCCCGGCCAGCGGGTACAAATGGGTCAACGTCATCGAAAGAGATTTCTTGAGGTGGTCAAACAACGAGGACGACATGGCCGTTGACTCCGCAGGGAATATTCCGGCGGTTGTCGGGTAAAAGAGGACGACCGGAACATAGAATTTGACGGCGAGTTGATCGAGGAGGGAAAATTTGTAGTCCCTAAGGTTGTGAGGTGTTGGACGAGAAGGTTTGATGGTTTGTTTTTGGATAATCTCTACTTTGATCATCATCGTCGTCGCCGATCGTCTGCATATTTTGCAGGCCGGAAAATTAATCAAATTTATACATCCATTTATAACTTGAGAATCTGTTCATATCTAGTTAGATTAAGATACCTCAACTTAGTGCATTTTGATACTCCATATTATATTGTATCACCATGTATTAGGGCAAATGCAACTGTCACATTGAATCGAAGTTAAAGCATTATTGTTATCAAATTAATTGTTAGACTAATTCAGTTGAAGTTGTCTGATACCCAAAATTGTTTTAAATCTGGCAAACTCAACAAAGAATCATATATAGCTATTATTTGCAGAAGATAATATAATATATAACTAAAGAGGAAATAGTAAGAATACGCCATTATAATATGGAAGAAAGCTTTACTTCCCCATTATCCTACACAATAATATAGTATTTGCTTGCGACAAAACTTGTCGCTGGAATCATTAATTAAGATGATAAAATTAATATTAATACAATTGTTTATTGATCGAGATGGACACTTCACTACTTCATTAATAATCATAATATTAAATTAAAAAAAGGAAGGGAAAAAACAAATCTTGATGTATCGTGGTAACACGTGACATGCATGCATCAAGCAAGTACTAGCTAGGTATCAATTATATCGCATAGGGACAGAATTTTGAAGTACATTATTTCTTTCTTCTTTTTTTTTTTTTTTTTTTTTAAAGAAAATTAATTTTACTTTTTATGTGTGTGTATATGTTAGTCTATATATAACAAGGTGTAGTGCATCTAATAATTACAATGGGATAATAAAATTGATCGATTGACTACTTTATACATGGTTTTATGAGTACTATGAACCCGTAGTATTTGTTCACTTTCTCAATCTATTGAAAAGTTCGAATTCATGATCTCTCATATTTAAAAGTCACTTTGTGTCATTAGACCACAATATCATATACAAGAATCATATAATTATTTACAAATAATTGAAATAATAAAGCTCGCATAAATTACTCATAAATCACAATACTAAAAACTGATCCCTAAATCTAAGGGTGTTGGATGGTCCCAGCCAAATTAAAGAAACAAGACAAATAGACATTATTGCCAAATGTAAAAAGGCTGTATATATGTTGGAATTTATCATTGAGAATACAAAGGAACAGAAACAAGCACATGCATACATAGAAATGTTTTCTGGATATTGTAAAAGACAAAGCAAAAACACTAAATAAATACTCCGAGACGGGTCTCTGAGTCAGTGAAACATAATTTTTGTACCTCAAATCTGTTGCAAACTTGTAATATGGTTGCCGGTTGGCATCTCTTCTAATTCATCAATATGAGAAGTAAATTATTGTGTAAAGGAATCAATATCATAAGCCAAGAGGAAGATCTTGTGCCACTCCACCTGGTTGTATGAAACTGTCATGCATCCTCGCTCTCGAGGGGAATTGGCCCGAAAATTGTGTGGGGGTCAAGACACAGTTGTGTGCCGGCGGCTGCGTCAAGTGCCCCCGAACCACGCGAAAATGGTCACCTATTACACGGCTCACTAACTCTGCCTGATGAGAATTTATTTAGTACGATTTATTTATTTTATGTGGTTTACGCGAGTTCACGTCTCAGACAAAAAAAATGTCAATAATTATTTGATGAATTGGGTAAGTCAACCATGAACTCCTGCTGTTCTTGTATTGATTATGAGTGGACACAACTGTATGGCACTGGAAATCTTCCCACTTATCTCCGCCAACTACTAAACAACAAGAACATGGCAGGCAAGGCCAAATCTTACAAGAATATGCACCAACTATTTCTTAAATTTTCCCAGCTGCCTTTGTTTGCTTTTTTTTTTTTTTTTTGAGAAAGCTGCCTTTGTTTGCTAGTATAGGCAAACCACACTTCACCCATCCTTGTCTTACATGTACTGCTCCAATACTCATTAAATTTATGTTTGAAACCCATCACTCTATCCGCCTGTTTAATTCTAAGTCTGCATTGAAACACTTTCAATATCACTTAATGATTCAAATTTCTCTAACTCAAATTCAAGTTAATTCAGTCATATTACTATTTTAATCAACGTATAGACGTTCTTAATGGCTAATTTGTAGTTGCGAATTTTATTTTATTTTATTAATTATCAAGGCTTGCGAAATTCCATTGTAGTCGTTTAATTTACTGTTCATATTAACTATTTTAAAATAAAACTTTAATTGATTATTTTACGATTAATAGTATATAATTTTAATGGCAAATTGGCAATATTAAAAAAAGAATTAAATGGTATAATTCGATTTGATGCTCCGCCCACTTCGCGAAAGGCCCATACTCCGCCCACCCGCGGCTCGCACTTTGGCGTAAACCGAACGAAACAAAAACCTCATCGCACACACACCCTCTTCTCCTTCATCCTCCTCCTCATAGATTCACGCACTCCGCACCAAAAACCGCGCGTATTTCCGTTTCTACATCTCCCTTTCTCTCTTTTCGCGTGCTTTGCGGTGGCCTGGAAAACCCTAGAATCCTCACTTCTGGCCACAAGGAGTTTGTAAGATTCGCTACAATGGTTCACTTCTTCCGTTCTTCATACGCCTAGGCGCGGCTGGTGCTAGCGTTGCTGATTTTCTTCGGTTTTGTTGTAATTATGGAGAGATCCAACGGGAAGGATCTCAAGGACTTCACCAGCTCCTCTAGCTCCGTCTCTGGTCAGTTTAGTGAATTTTCGCTTCCAATTTTCAATCCTTTCGTTTGCTTCAGCCTAACGTTTTGTTTTTGTTTCGGTTTTTTTCGATTTCTTACTGGAAGTTCTGGCCAATTGCCGGAATTTTCGGCTTGAATTGATGCGTAATTGTTGAGATATGGCGTGAAACATGCGAAATATAGTTGACTTTTGTTGTTTGTGCTTTGATGCAGATAGTGCACTGTTCGATGCATCCCAGTACGCGTTTTTTGGGCGAAATGTTCTTGAGGAAGTTGAATTAGGGGGTTTAGAGGATGAAGAAGATAGTAGTAGTGTGCCTGCTGGTGCTGGAGGAGTCGGTGGCGGAGTTGGCGATGACGATATACAGGAATATCATTTGTTTGAGAAAGATGAGGTATATTTCATTTTTGTTATTTTTCGTGAGTACTGCTCTGAAATATTCCATTAGCCTGTCAGATGGAGCTGTGGATCTCAGTTCTTTGGTTTAGATCAAGGCACTTTTATTTTTGAAGAAGTAATAATGATACACTTCGAGTGGGGAAAGAGAGAACAAAGAATAAATTTGGTGTTCCAACTTTTATCAATGCAATCAAAGCATCTCCTTGTCAAGAATAAATTTATTTTAGTAGTGTATTTCTTTGTTTTTTTTTTAGTTAGGTTGTGTTGGCTGTATGCATTTGCTGTTGCTGCACATGGTTATTTCTGTTTGTGTTGTGTCTTATTAATGTTTCTTTTTTAGTATTCATTATATAGTTATTATATTAAAGTTTCATAACTGACATAGATATTTCCTGTGATTCTTGACAGGGATCAATGTTAGGCTCATTATCTGATTTAGATGACCTAGCAACTACATTTTCAAAGGTTAGTTAACCGGAAATTTCACTTTGTAATGGTTTAATTTCTACTGCATTTTTGTATTTCTTCATTATGCTATTTTTTTCTCACTAATTTGAGGTCATTTAATGGAATTTGAACCAAGAAGGGATCACTATGTAAATGGATTGAAGTGTAAAATCTGTTGTCCTGTTGTAAACTCAATACTAACAGGGATTATGCCTTCTTCAATTGTATAGGACTTAAATTCACTTTTTAATTTTTTCAGTATGAACATTACTTTTGATGTTCTGTGTGATTATGTAAATTGGGTGTATTATAATTGCAATGATCATTATATGTGCTCTGCGTTGATATCATCTTAACCTGAAAATTTGTAACTTGATATTTGCAAGGAATAATATATGTCATCAAAAGTATTGTTTTGATTTGTTTCATTTAACCTTTGAACATTTTTTTATATTGTGATTGTGTTGATCATTCATTCATTACTACAGTCTTATTTTTCTCCCCCCCATATTATTTGACTTGGCATATTCTTTCTTGTGAATTTACATGGATGGCTTTATCATTCCAGTTGAACAGAAATGTCACAGGCCCAAGACATCCTGGAGTTATTGGTGATCGTGGATCAGGATCTTTTTCTAGGGAAAGTGAGTACCTAGTCAATTTTCTTTTGCTCACTTTTCAATTTTATATGAACTGTCTATCTATATTTTTAACTTTATATGAAAGTACTCAAATTTCGGGTATATTGCTCCCCCCTCCTCTTACTTTCTTTTGTTGTTTAAGTGTTTGATAGTAGGATTCTATATTAATGAAAAATTTGTCCAGGTTCATCTGCAGCTGAATGGACAAGAGATGCAGATTTTAATGAATGGTTTGATCAGCATTTATCAGATAGTGAATGCTACCAGGAAAACAAAAAATGGTCTTCTCAGCCACACCTCAATTCAGTACATCTTGCAGAGTCTAAACCACTATACCGAACGTCTTCTTACCCCCATCAGCCACAGATCCAGCAGCTACAACACTGTTCCAGTGAACCAATATTGGTACAAAAATCATCTTTCACTTCCTTTCCTCCTCCTGGTGGCAGATCACAGCAGGCTTCACCGCGCAGTCTTTCCCATCACTATGATCTTTCATCACATGGGCCTCAGTCACCCTTCTCTTCTGCAAATCTCTCTTCTATGTCAAGCTCAAACATGCAGTTGTCTAGCCTGCCCCACAGGGTCCACTACAATGGAAACATACCACAGTTAACCTCTTCTGGTCCATCTCTAAATAACCGGCTACAAAACCATTGGGCTAACCATCCAAACCCCTTCCATAGGGATTATTCTGGCCTTTTAAACAACGTTTTGCCACATCAGTTCCCACATCAGAATGGTTTATTATCCCATCAGTTGATGTCTCCTCAACAGCAAAGATTGCACCTTTCTGTTCAACCTTCTTTAGCGCATTTTTCAGCACTGCAGTCCCAATTGTATAATTCTTTTCCTGCTCCTGCTCACATGGGTAAACATGGAATGTCTGATGTGAGAGATTCAAGAGCTAAATCACATAAAAACAGAAGTGTGCGGTTTTCTCAACAAGGCTCTGATGCAGCTAGCCAGAAGAGTGAAAGTAATGCCCCACAGTTTCGATCTAAGTACATGACTGGTGAAGAAATAGAAAGCATTCTCAAAATGCAGCATGCTGCGACACATTGCAATGATCCATATGTAGATGATTATTACCACCAAGCTTGCATAGCAAAGAGAGCAGTTGAGTCTAGGTCAAAACATCGTTTCTGTCCGAACAAGGAACAATCTTCAAGGTCACGTAATAGCGCAGAATCAGTGCCTCATCTCCATGTTGATGCTGAGGGACGTGTTTCCTTTTCTTCCATTCGTAGGCCCCGACCTCTTCTTGAAGTCCATCCACCAGGCTTTGCTTCTACTGATGGTAGTGGCGAACAAAAAACATCTGACACTCCTTTGGAGAAGGAACCTATGCTTGCGGCTAGAATAACTATAGAGGATGGTTTCCATCTTCTCCTTGAGGTGGATGACATCGACCGGCTTCTTCGGTTTAGTCAGCCCCAAGACAGTGGTACTCAGCTCAGAAGGAAACGACAGATGTTGTTAGAAGGCATGGCAGCGTCACTTCAACTTGTTGACCCACTTGGGAAAACCAATAGCTCTGTTGGGCTGAATCCTAAAGATGACATCGTGTTCTTATGGCTAGTATCAATTCCCAAAGGCAAAAAGCTGATTTCAAGGTACCTTAAACTTCTTATTCCTGGTGGGGAGCTTGCCAGAATAGTTTGCATGGCAATTTTTCGCCATTTGAGGGTTTTATTTGGTGGGCTTCCATCTGAGCAAGAAGCATCTGAGACCATTTCTAATCTTGCCAAAGTTGTGTCAAAATCTGTTTGTGGAATGGATCTTAATTCACTAAGTGCTTGTCTAGTTGCTGTAGTTTGTTCCTCAGAGCAGCCACCTCTGCGCCCGCTTGGAAATCCTGCTGGAGATGGAGCCACTGTCATTTTGAAATCAGTTCTTGATAGGGCAACTTACCTTTTAAAAGATCCTCAGGCTTCCCATAGTTATAGCATGCCTAACCCAGCCCTATGGCAGGCATCTTTTGATGCCTTTTTCGGTCTTCTTACAAAGTATTGTGTTAGTAAATATGAGAGCATAATGCAGTCCATTGCTCAGACCCAAGCCAGCACAGAGATGATCAGTCCAGAGGCTGCAAGGGCGGTGAGCAGAGAAATGCCAGTAGAACTGTTACGTTCTAGCCTTCCACACACAAATGAGAACCAAAGGAAGTTGCTGCTGAATTTTGCTCAGCGTTCCATGCCTGTGACAGGATTCAATAGTCACGGTGGAAGCAGTGGGCAAATCAATCCGGAATCTGTGAGCTGTTAGCTGATAGTGAAAGGCACTATTTTAGTGGAGCTGTGCTTCCAATCATCCACGATTCTCCAGGTCTATCGTCTGGCTTCCATTGCCTGACGTCCAATTCGCCATCACTGAAGAGCAGAACAGAATCAAAGGTATGCATGATGTTGTTGGCATCTTTTTAATGCCGAAGACTCATCCTGCTCCAACTCTTCATAGTTTTCATATCCCTGGCCCTGTCCATTTCCTTCCTCTCTTCATTATTTTTCTCCTAAATTTCTATTCCCTGTTGTTTTAGTTTAGAAAAAGTGGTCTCCGTGACTGTGTTTTACATAACTTTGTATTGTGTCAAAATGTGACGAGATGTGTCACTCGAGCTTCTTTCTTCACAAGAGCTTTATTTTTGTATGCTCTTCTGTAAACATGGCTATAAATAAGCTCGAAGGGTAGAATGTACAGGTCTACCATGGAATGTTTCAGCAACTGCTGTCATAAATTTAATCATTCAATTATTCCCAGTTTAAATTTAGTCTAGTGAGTTCTTAATCATGTGGCGCATTTGATCCTCAGAATTAGAGAAGTGACTGAGATTTTGATGATTCAGATGTTATAGTGTCGTTAAAAACATTCTATTGTCACTTCTCTAAGAACCTATGGATTAATTT
>CM008333.1:24969972-24981682 GCA_002525835.2 Ipomoea batatas | reverse complement strand
AAGAAAGAGAAAATGAAGTTGAAGAAAAAAAGAAAAGAAAAAAAAAACAAAATCTGACAAAAAAATAAATAAAAATATTAATATTACGCGCCCAGGCGGGCGCGTAAACTGCACGCGCCCGCCTGGGCGTGAATTCCGCGCCTCACGCACACGCCTTAAATGGTGGGGCCCATCATTTACCTGCAAAATCTCCCATTTGGAGGAGAAAGATCTCATCTTATATTATTCTTTCCCATTTGTTTAAAATGCAATGAATCAGTTTTCTTTCTTAAATTTTGTGTCCAAAATGGCTATTGTGGACGACCTAAGGGCCTGTTTGGTTGACCGTAATTGGGTAGGAATTGAATTTGAATTCAATGAATTCATAAATTACTGCGTTTGGTAAGAGGGAATTGCAATCCAACACTGAATTAGAATTCGTAGACCCCCCCTTAGAATTGTAATTCGGTGCTTTATAGGAGAAACAAAGACCATTTTACCCTCAATAATTTATACCCTTTTCTCTGATGTCATTCACGCCTCCTGCCCATATCTGTTCTCTTTGACACTCTTGGCTCTCCTTTTCTATTTGGGTAGCAGCAAAACAAAACATTTTATTATTATTATTATTATTATTATTATTATTGCTATCACACAGTCAAACAACAATTACATCCTATTCGTTACATTTTCATATTTACATCATACATTTTATTATTATTATTATTATTATTATTATTATTATTATTATTATTATTATTATTATTACATAAAGAGCATTTCAGTAATTGTATCATTTATTCCATTTCAATTCTATTTCTGCATACCAAACACTGTAATTTCAATTCATACTTTATTCATTGAATTACAATTCCACCGAATTACAATTCTTTTCCCCCTTAATTCCTTCCTCCCAACCAAACGCCCTGTAAGTGTTTGAATCAATTTATTATCTCAACCACCATTTGTACCAATTGATATACAGTGAATCGTGATCTTTTAGAATGATACATTTGTTGTGAACCTACATCGATAACGGCGAATTCACTTTATAAGGCAGTGATTATTTTACGACATAACATTTTCCATATTATTGCAACTACTTTAACTTTTTTTTTTTTGGAAAAAAACCACAACTACTTTTACTTGTCTAGTCTAATCTTACCATTTTTTTCAGCACATTATGGGAAAATCTTTATTGTTTTTTTGGTAATAAAATTGAAGGGAATCAAATACCTAAAACCCATCAGCACACATGTGGTCATTTCTCGATTGTGATCGTTTCTGTCTGCCCTACAATTTTTGTTTTTGTTTGGTTTTCTGTTACCCACGTGAAACATGAGAGCAGATGATACGGTTTCAAGGTCCTACGTGACAGTATCAAGGCTCCCGCCATAAATATCACCTGGAAAAAATAAATCATAAAATGTGTCTCAGTTGACCTATAAATTCTTAAATATTTATATACTAACATTTATAATTGGGTGGAGGTTTGAAGGGTCAAGTCTAACACTATGTACTAAAAAATAATGCGATGGTATATAAGCAAATAAAATTACAGATTTGCTATTATGAGTTATAATTTGTGTGTAGTGGTAAATGCAATTATGATGATGATGATAGCATTTATTGATGGATGATGGAGATAAATATATAATCTATATATATGAGAGCAATGAAAATAAAATATCTTTTATATGAAAGGACACGATATATTCCTAACAAATTACTTTCAATGAAAATGATTTGTTGACATAGAAAAAGCATAATCGTAGTGGGCTTGAATCTCAAACTTAAAAGTGACTTACTGTTTTGTTTAGGTGAGTCGCGAGTAAGGTAAATTGTTGGATATGTTTCAACTGACCTACAAGCCCATCAAGATTTTCATGAGGAACTAAACTTAAAGCTTTGTGATTATTATATCAAATTGCCCGACCAACTCAATTGGTGATGTGGTGGTGCCCTTAAGTGATTAGTTATTATATTAAACTATAATTATAATTGTCGATTTAAACATAATTGTATCACTCAAGCATATTGCTACACCATGTAATTTCTTTCCATCTCTTTTAAATTCTTTTTTACTAATGATAAAATTACATGTTAGCCATATTTATTAAATTATGAAATTATAAAAATTTAAACAGATAATGAATTGTAACAAGTAAATAAAAGTGAAGAATGCAATGTAATAGAATTACAAATTTAAACTAAATATGATAATATCACGATAATTAAAAATGTAATCTATTCAAATTCAATATTATGGAAAAATATTTCTTCAAAAAGAAAAAAAATTATATCGTTAATTCCATTTTTGGTCATAGATTTCCTTTTTTATCAAAATATCTTTATTTGGTCATAATAATATTACTGTAACATGACCATTTTTTGTCACGTTAACAAAATTGTTTAAATATCGTTAAATAATGGACGTTTAGATATTTTTATACAAAATAAGTCGACCCACTATATTTCTTTTATGTTTTTTTTTTTTGAAAAAATTCATAATTGAAGACTAAAATGCTATTGTATTTAACGATATTTAAAATGTTTTGTTGATAGATAACCAAAATTCACAATAATTTTAGGACAAAAGTGAATGTTCTAATAAAAAAGACTAAAGTAAATTGTTGCATATAAATCTAAGACAAAAAAAATGAAATAACTCAAAATTTTATCGAAAAATATCATTGTCACATCATTAAAACAGATAAAAGCGTGTGAATATTCGCAAAGAAGCGCGCGTAACCGCGGAAATCTTGGCTGGCCACAAGTCTATAAAATCCAACCGCTCCCTTCTCACCAAAAACCCAAACCCACACCAAACAACAAGAAGTAAAAGTGTGATTTGGATTACGCGCCGCCGTGTCGGTCGATCGATCGCATTATCAAAACCCGTCTGAATCCTCCTAAGTTTATGGGATCACTGTTCCCGCCGCTGTTAATTCCTCATCTAAACCCTTTCCATTGAGTCATCGTCGATCCCGTTGCCGGATTTCTGATTTTGTCCTCCTCCGCCGCGTCGCCGTCTCCTCCTCCGCCCGATTGTCTTCCTCAGGGGGTAGCGGAAGTTTCGGAATACGCATGAGCTGTTTGGTGAAGCTGGGTTTCTCTAACTCCGACGAAAGATCCGTTCCCTATAATTTTAATTCCCGTACGAAAGGCCTCGCCATCAATTCATTAATCCTCAGATTGTTAAGATTGCTATCGTTTCTCAACATTAATTTTAATTTAATTAATTCGAATCATTCGTGTCGTCTCGATTGCCGATCATCGTCGTTCATTAACCATGGAATCACGAGACAAGAGTAATAACAATCGCCAGATCCAAAGAGGTTCGATTTTTATGTTTTAACTTTATTTTTTTTCAATTTTAAAATTTTTAATTATTTTTAGTCGGTGGTCAACTCGTTTGTTCACGCCATCAAAAGATGCACAAATCTGTGAGCTGTTTTCTCTTGTTATCATTACCATAATTATTCTTCTTGTTCGAACTAAATATTTTCTGGATTATTATAATAATAATCTTCTACGGAGTATAATATTATTTTATCTTCATTCTGTAAGTTCTTGTCTGTCTCCTGGCACTGTGACGCCGGTGTCTCTCTTTAAAATTTTACTCTAGGGGGTCAGCAAGAGTATGGATTTATACGAAAAGACAACAATAATAAGATAATTGAACTTGTAAACCTTGGTAGTGTTTGATTATGCGGTGAACTTGCCCTAATTATGATTTGTAAAAGGGTGAAACAGATGGCTGATGGTTATGGGAATTTGCCCTAAAATTTTGACAGCTTACTTGCTTTGAGTTAGTATCTTTAATTCCCTTTTAAAGGTTTAAAATGGTGATTGTATGACACCAATCATCTTCATTTCAAACTATTACCAAGCATGACTAGTCTGGCAAATATTTTAAGCAATTTCTTGCTTACATCTTGGTAGTCTATACCTTGGTGAGTCTTGGGTATTTTGTCCTTTCTTCTTCTTGCAAGCAATTGCTTTTTTGTTCAAGTAAAATGACAAGAATGTTATGAGTTACTCCACACATTTTTATTGTTCTGTATTTGGTGATTGATTGTATCTAATTAATTATTTTTACCTTCTCTAGCTAATTGCTATTCAGTTTCTGAGAGGAGGCATGATTCTTCTCCATCCGTCATTGTTATCGGTGCCGGCTTTGCAGGACTTGCAGCTGCCCGAGCTCTTTATGATGCTTCATTTCAGGTATGCCCTCAAGGTAGCTAATTCATTATAATAGCATTGTTTTCCAGTTAAAGTTTGGATGTAACAATCTAGAAATCTTGTTTTCTTTCAGGTTGTTGTGTTGGAATCACGGGATAGAATTGGTGGCCGTGTTCACACAGATTACTCCTTTGGTTTTCCTGTTGATTTGGGAGCATCATGGTATTTACACACTTCATTGACTTTTTGATTAGTGCTCATTTGGCACCAAAACACAAGAACACTTTTTGATTCAACATAAATATAGAGTATTAATTTTCTCTCTTCTCTCTCTCTCCCCCTAAGGTTACATGGGGTCTGTGACGAGAATCCTCTGGCATCTGTTATTGGAAGACTAGGGCTACCCCTTTATCGTACAAGTGGTGATAACTCAGTTTTATATGACCATGACTTGGAAAGGTTTGCATTTTTAAAATCCTTTCTCCTTTGATACACATATGCTAGTGCTGAGTGCACACTAATACGAGTAAAATATATTCTCTTTGTGCATTTGCATAGTGATCCTCTGTAATATATAATAAATCTCTGGGATAGTTTTTCTTGCTATTATGCTATAATTAACAGTGTTGTCAACAGTTAGAATGCAAGTTACTCATCTAGCTTTTATTTGCTTTTTTACAGCTATGCACTCTTTGACATGGATGGGAACCAAGTTCCCCAGGAATTGGTCTCAGAAATTGGGGTAACCTTTGAGGAAATTTTGAAAGAGGTATGCTCTCTTTATCTCTCTCTCTAACAGCAGCCAGCAGCCCACCCTAAAAAAAGAAGATAAAGAATGGGAAGAAATAAAAAACAAAAATCACCAAATGGAGGGATATTGCTTTGTAGGCATTTCTCACAAATTTACTTCTCTGTTTCTGCAGACGGATAAATTAAGACAGGAATTTACTGAAGACATGTCTATACAACGTGCAGTTTCTATGGTGTTTGAGAGAAGGCCGGATTTTAGGTTCCCACTTATTCTCATTAGCTTACATCCCCTTTCTTTCTCAAATCTTCTTTACAAATGTGGAGTTGTGTTTACAGGATGGATGGACTTCGTCATAAGGTGTTGCAGTGGTATCTGTGCAGAATGGAAGGTTGGTTTGCTGCTGATGCTGATACCATATCACTGAAATCTTGGGATCAGGTTAACTTCATTACTTATAAGTTGCTTAAGGTTTAAATAAATTAAATATTCAGGATATTAAAATATGGGAGATTCAAGCTTAAGACAAGGAACTGTGTGTTGCTCATCCAATTATTTTAAGGTTCAAGATGAAAATTGAGAGACAGGAACTGCATTTGTAGTCATTTTTTATAATTATTCTTACCTTTGTCTTACATCCATTGTTGTGTGATGCACACAGGAAGTGTTGCTTCCAGGTGGTCATGGTCTTATGGTGCGAGGTTATCGTCCAGTGATAAATACACTTGCAAAAGGTCTTGATATCCGTTTAGGTCACAGGTAAACATTTCTTTGCTCAAATCCCCCTCGTCCCTCTCTCTAACCTCCCAATTTTTAGGTTTGGATACATGTGCATATGCATGTCAGTGTATGCCTTGGTTTGGTTTTGTTTAGTTTCTGCTTACTGTATTTCTTATTGAAACTTATTTCAGAGTTAAGAAAGTTGTAAGGCGTTATAATGGCGTAAAGGTAACAGTTGAGGATGGGAGAACCTTTGTAGCTGATGCTGCAATTATTACTGTTCCTCTTGGTGTGTTGAAGTCAAATCAAATCAGTTTTGAGCCCAGATTACCTGAGTGGAAAGAAACTGCGATTAAAGATCTTGGCATAGGAATTGAGAACAAGATTGTTCTGCACTTTGGAGATGTTTTCTGGCCTAATGTTGAGTTCTTGGGAATTGTTGCTGATAACACTTACAAATGTAGCTACTTTCTCAATCTGCACAAGGCTACAGGGCATCCTGTACTCGTTTATATGCCTGCAGGGCAACTGGCTCGTGATATTGAGAAAATGACGGATGAGGATGCTGCTATGTTAGCTTTCGGAGAACTCAAAAGAATACTTCCCAATGCATCTGAGCCAGTAAGTTTATGTGCTCTTATTATATTGTTGGCATTTGTTATTATCTCTAGATGTGTTAATGGTGCAGCTCCTTCCCACACATTTTATCTGTTGCTCATTTCATAATTCATGTCAGATGACGTATTATATGTTATGGCTACTGTATTGTTTGAAGGTTATAATTCAGGTTTGCTTTTCTGTGCACAGGTTCAGTATCTTGTTTCTCATTGGGGAACGGATATAAACTCACTGGGCTCTTACAGCTACGATTTAGTAGGAAAATCCCATGACCTGTTTGAGAGGCTTAGGGTCCCCGTGGATAACCTGTTTTTCGCTGGAGAGGCTACAAGCTTAAATTACACAGGGTCTGTACATGGCGCATATTCTACTGGATTAATGGCTGCTGAAGATTGCAGGATGCGGGTACTGGAGCGTTATGGAGAGTTGGATCTGTTCCATCCTGTCATGGGCGAGGACACTCCCGTCTCTGTTCCCCTATTAATCTCCCGCATGTAGAAGAAGAAGATTGTAGCGTGCGTGGGTTTTGGCTAAACACAGATTGCTGCTGAGGGCTTTGTGAAAAACTGCGAAAACCAGTAAATGATCAAAGCATCAGTTGTTCGTGTGTAGTCATCGTCCATGGCAAGATGCATATAGTATGTGTGCAAGTATGTGTTTAAAATGTATACAGTTTCGTGTCGTGTGTTATGTGTATGGACGGATATTCTGGACTGCCTCATGGCTATTATGAACATTGTTGAATAATATAAATCGTGTGGGTTTTATCATCAACTTTTGTTTTTAGTCAGAGATTTGTTTCCCCCTCCCTTTTGCTGTTTTTTATTTATATGAATGAATTATTGATTGATAGTATCAATCAATAATTCATTCATATAAATAAAATGATTGTTAAACAGCCATTAACCTCCTTTTCCTGCTCCCTCACCAGTCACCATCTTTTTATTGCAGCCAATCGTCTTTCTAGGGGTGATTATTAGGATATTTCAGATTAATCTCTATCTAGTGAGTACCTAGATATTTTAGGCTTGGACTACTATATCAGCTCAAGATTAATTTCTACAAATGATTACCGATGGGATATTTTAGGTTTTTACTGTCTTAAATCAACATCTTTATTGAATTGACGAGAATGACAGTTGATTTGTACTGTCTTAAATCAACATCTTTATTAAATTGACGAGAATGACCGTTGATTAATTATTGATGGGATATTTCAAGTTTGTACTATCTTAAATCAACATCTTTATTGAATTGATGAGAATGACCTAGGAGCATTAGGAAAGAGAGAGGGGGCAAGAAAAAAGAGAATACAAAATGTTGACAATAGAAATAAAAATTGAAAAACAACCTGAATACGCGCCCAGTAGGGGCGTGCACATACCTATTGGCCGCAAGAGCTATGCATGCGCCTATTGGGAGTAATTTTTGCGCAAAAAATTATAGGAGAAAACCATAAAACCCTGAAAGTGTTAAAAATCAATCTTTTAATTTTTTATTGTTCCAAAAACCATAAAAAGTGTTCCTAAAAAAAAACTCTATGAAAAGTACATAGATGGTGATGCTCTAAGAACTAAACTACTAAAGCGATATTTAGGATAAGTTTAATATTTATACCTTTGTGATTTTATTTTCTTTCATATATTATGATAAGGAGTATAAAACAAATATAACTTTAAAATATTACTTATATTCATTTCAATTCTTTAGCATTTATTTTTATTTAATAATAAAAAATAAGATTAAAGTATCATTTCCTCAAGTATTGTTTACTCCATATCTTTTTATTTATTTGAGTTCATACTTTTATTATATTAGTTTTGTAATATAATTTATCAAGATTTGCATCACAAGTCAAAATAACAAATAGCAAACATAAATTTTAGTTTTAAAAAACATTATCCATACAAAAAGAAATGTAATGTATTTCTAGAATTTTAATTTTCCATGTGATGAAAATCCTCTATTTTTTAAATATTTAAAAGATGCGGGGTACTTGTATAAGATGCAAAAGTTTGTGCCCGTTTTAGAATAAACACATATTAAAGCCCCTCCCACATATTATAACAGGATAAAAATAAATATCTTTAAAAAAATAAAAAAGATTTCGAAGAAAATCCTTTTACTCCAAAGTGCAGCCTCTCCAGTCTCTCCAGCAAACTGGAAGAGCCGTAAGGAGAAATTGGAAATGCCTCAAGCGTTGATTTTCCTAAAACCATTCATATCTCCGCTATCATCTTCCTCTCTTTTCAGGTTTGCTCTTTATGCGTAACCCGCTTCCCACAAAGCACAAGAATTGAGAAAAAAGAAATAATCTCCTAAATTGTCTTGCTCAAATTTCATGTTTTCAGTACTTCTTTGTAGTATTTGCATAAAAATCCTGTCTTTTTGTACTATGCAATCGTTTTAGCATCACAGGGTGCTTCTTTATTGCCTTAATGGTTAGTTTTGGGATATGGGTTTGCTTATGTGTCATGTATAGGCAAATTTTACTATGGATGTGGAATATGGATAAATGTTCATTTTTAGTATACTGAATGTTCATTTGTAATGTATTAAACATTTATTTTTAGATAGTATACCAAATAATGAACATTCAATGTATACTAAAAATAACCTTATTTCAGTGATTTATGATTCATGGTATAATGATTGGTTGTGAATATATATGGGCCAACCCTTTTTGGAGTATAATATGTAGTATGTGTTTTGAAATTTTATTGTGTTTCTATGGTATCTGGATGTTAAATTTTGTTGCTTGAACTGAAGCCTGGACTGGTCACGCAATGATACGAATGCTGTTATCTGAAATGCAGTAAATCGAACGTTAATGGGGATTTTCTGGATACGAACACGGTCAAGATATGCAAAAGAACAGAGGTAGTGTGTCAGGGCATGTTGGCCCCGAGGAAGTTCATGCAGAGGAGGAGGAAAGTGGAGGTGTTCAAGGATGCTGAGGATGAAGTAGACCAGAAGAACTGGAGGAAACTAATGGGTGAAATTGAGGAATTGGGTTCTGCTGTGTCTGTGCTTAGAAGCCATAGGGTCAAGAATCAGGCACTGCCCAGGGACATGGTTCTCGGGACCTTGGTTAGATTCAAGCAGCTCAAGAAGTGGAATCTTGTTGGTGAGGTATACAAATGCATTTGTTCATGCTCTATTTTTAGTAATTTGGTATTGCCTTCACGGAGGGTTTCAGTTAGATAACGAGTCCTCTCTTTATGATGTTGAATCAGTTACGAAAGGAAAGTTGACAAATGTGTCTACATTATAGCGTTGCCCTTGTTCAAGCTTCAGTAGAACTCTTTTAAAGAGCCATGAAACATTCTAGCAGAATCTAGCAGCGTTATGCCTGTTTTAGGGTTGAACTTCCTAGCTCCTGAGCTATATAATTATTTTGTGATTTTTGTCTACTTTGTTCACCAATTAGACATAAAATGAAGCTCATAACACGGCGTACAATTAAGCAGCTGATAAAATTCTAATAGAATAGTATTGGCCTATTGGGGAGATTTAAGATTGAAATTTCTACTCAACTCCTTGTGTTGGTTTTGCTTGTGTGTTTTTAAACTCATTTTACAATAATGATCTTGTTTTAGATTCTTGAATGGCTTCGGACGCAACATTGGTGGAACTTTAATGAAATGGACTTTCTAATGCTTATCACGGCTTATGGGAAACAAGGGGACTTCAATAAAGCCGAAAGGGTTTTAAGCTACATGAATAAGAGGGGATATCCACAAAGTGTGATATCTCACACTGCTCTTATTGAAGCATATGGAAGGGGAGGTCAATACAGCAAAGCAGAAGCAATATTTCGAAGAATGCAATCTTCGGGGCCTGAACCTTCTGCGATAACGTATCAAATAATCCTCAAAACCTTTGTTCAGGTAGTTATTTACTGTCTGTACATATTTAGACTTCGCTACTACCTACAAACACTTTCTTTAAGGAACTGTACTAGTGCTGATTATATTTTTTATTAACATCAAATACATGAAAACTCTAGTAAGTTCTTTGCATATGCTCTGGTCAGTCAGTCAGTCAGTGACTAGTAATTAAGTTGTGAATTCTAAGAAATGACCAAAAATTCCAAAATCTGATTGTCATGTTTTATCTCCTCCAAAGTCCAAAAGAAGAATTATATCATGATTGTGTTTCTTATTTACACTGGGTAAACCCCGTCTTGTGTGATATGTTTCAGTACTTTGACTACGCGTCACAGGTCTGTGGTTAACAGATGAAGAGGGTTTACCTATGGTGGCTGATAAGAGTGAGAGAGAGAGAAAGAAGTTGGTGGAAGAAACTTCCTTTTGATTTTATTCAATTCCAACTTGCTAAGACAATCTAATACTCTCCCTATATATAGGAGTTAAAAGCTTTAAGACATAAGGAAACAATATTCTAAAATATGCTTACCTAAAGTAAAATAGGCAACTACTAATAAACCTTTAAGACATAGGAAACAATATTCTAAAATATACTTACCTAAAGTAAAATAGGCAACTACTAATAAACTAGGAAATAAGATAACTAAGTATATTGGTAGCAGAATCTGTATTGCATCATTACACCCTTCCCGGAGATCAAGCTTGTCCTCAAGCTTGAAGCAGGTGACAACGTTCAAGTTGAATTCAGGTGATTCCATCTCGGGCGTTCATCTCCGTGGATGCAAGCCAAGCAGGCGGTTCTTCACCATCCTCTAATGTCCATAACATAAAAAGGCGGCGGCATTTATGACCGGGAAAAAATCGCTCATCGCAATTATAACACAGTTTTTTGGCATCCCTCTCAGCTTTTTCTGATGGTGATAAGAATTTATACGGAGGTCGAGGTGATTTGGTGTGGTTGGTTGGTTGTTGTCGGGGTAGTGAGACACGAGCAGAGGGAAGGTGTGCGGTAGGTTGTGGATCCTTGTTTGTCGGTTTGGCAGTCAGAAGGCCTAATACGTGACATTTTCGGTAGAAGTCACGGGCTGTATTAATGGCTTCGTTTAGAGAACTAGGCTTGGTCCTTTCTACATCAATCCGAAGTACCTCGTCCAGACCACCGGTAAAAAGATCAACACGTTGGGCTGGGAGTACTGTGCTTGCACGTGCCAGGTGAGCCCGAAAGTCATTGACATGATCATCAATGTGCCTGCTGGACTGAAAGAGCAGCTTCAGTTCGCCTAGTGTATTAATGCTTCGAGGTGGCCCAAAACTCAAACAACACTCTTCCTTAAATGATGCCCAGGAAGCAAACGGTGACACCGCAATTTCAGAATGGTACCACAGTTGGGCCTCGCCAATCATGTGGTGTGCTGCCAGAGGAACACGTTCGTGGTCTGGTGTGTCAGCATGGCGAAACGAAGACTCACAACGAAGTAGCCAAACCATAGGGTCTTCCTCGCCTGAAAACAAAGGGAATTCAACCTTGGGATACCGGGAAAAACGATAGGAGTGATCCCCTATGTCTGCC
>CM008333.1:24883903-24897079 GCA_002525835.2 Ipomoea batatas | reverse complement strand
GGAAAGTAATTAATGAATTGCCCAGAGAAGTCAATATTAAACGTGATTCTTAATTCAAGTAATTAAATTAATTAATTAATTAATTAATTAATTACCCTTGGGGAGCCCAAGTTGAGGAATGTAGCCTGCCGTCACGGAAGTTGCAGCTTTCTGCAGGCACGAAAACGTCGAAGGTTGTCCGCTCCCTCATGTTTCTGTACATCTGTTAAGTTTGTCCAACATTCCGTCAAATCAGATCAAACAAAACATTTTACTAACATTATATTAAATAAACAACTGTCAATTAAAGAATGAAATTACTAAATCTAACTTAGCTTAGTTGTTATGCATAAACTGAACATTAATCCTGAACTATATATGATTCGAAGTCAATAAAGTCTACACGAGTTGGAGTCTAGGAAGTACCATTTTTAACCTGCTAAAAGTAATTTGGGTTCGTATGTATGTAAAATGTTTTGTACATATCTCTGGTAAGTATGGGGTAATTATTAATTTTTGTTGTAATCATTGTTTTAAGCAAAAGAAAAAAGAAAATCAATACTTCTTATATTGGGGTTTATGTTTCTCTCTCTCTTTTTTGTTGGGTTTGATAATTACAATTTCTGCGACTAGTCAATTAGGGCTATGTTTTGAGACTAATCATTTTTGTGTCGGAAACCCTTGATTAAGCTAGCTGCCGCAGGTTGTTTATGCAAGCTAGATTATTACTAAATCAAATTAAAATATATTAATATATAGTAACTTTTAAAAAAGTTTTAATGGCTAGCTAGGTTTAATTATGTTTTTTTTATATATATATACTGTGTAATTTAGAAGTATGGGAAAGTTAGGGCAAATTAAAGCTGTGGGTACAAGAGATAATTATATATGTACCTGGAGATGGCTTTTGACATGAGAAATCTTTAATCCTTTTACTCCCATCATCTGCACAATTCTCTTTGGAGTTGCTTCTGCATCCATACCAAACAACTCATCATTAGGTTAAACACATCATAAATATCCTTCATATCATATATATATGGAAGGAAACACTCCAAGATTAATACTAGATACTTTAATATATATGCCCTCGCCTTCAATTTATACATGATTGTATCAGACATTATAAGTAATGATTTATAATTGTATCTGGTATAATACAGAATATATGATACTAGCTAGATATATACAATCAACACTGGTTGACACCAGCCATATACACGCACGCGCACGCGCACATATTGTACTGAATAATTTCAAGATCCAAGATTTCCCAATTCCCATATAGTACACAATGATTAATTTGTTGACATGTTAACGTTGGACAAAAAAAGGTAAAGAAATTTATGATCCATTATAATATATAGCTAAGATTGTCGAAAAAGCTGCGCTAAACCGAAGATGTTTGGGAGGAGAGAACTTACTGTACCGCCCGCCGAGACTCTCGACGGTGTCGACGAAGTGCTCGTGGAGCTCCGGCGTCCACTGTAGACGCGGCAACGCAGATTTCTTGTACTGCCGAACCCCATTTCTCGGGCCGTTACTTCTCATCATTATTTCTGGTTTTCCGGCGAAGATGAAGACGGAGGAGATAAATCAGAATTCAATGTATAATAATTAAAGTGGTTGGAACCATATAAAGAAGGAAGAAGGAGCATCTATAAAAGATGAACTAAAAGTAGGGGGAGTCGGAGATTATGGACTTTTCTTGGGCTGTGTGGACTTTTGCAACATTCCCCATTTGCGTATGACAGTGTATTTCTATTTCTATATGGAAGAGGAATTTAATTATTTTATCTGCAAGAATGTAAAATTACAAGAAACAGCGACAAGTAACAACGTTATTCTTCTTGGCGACAACAATTATTTTGCGTTTCTGCGAACGACCACGACGACGAAACCACATGCCTAATTAATTTATTGGTTTTTTTGACTTTATAATGCTACAGTATTCTACGATGTTGACTGCTGAATTTGGACATTGCGCTCACATTCTATATGTCAATACAGATACATACCTAAAAATGTAATGACACTTTTCGTTCATAAATTATTTTTAAAAAATAGAATTAAAGGTGTCTCATATAATTAGGACGTGCTCATGGTCTAATCAAACAATTATAAAAAGTAGAATTTTTGTTTGTTTGTTTTTTATTTTAAAGAAAAAAAATTATGGTCACTTTTTGTTTAATGCAATCATAATAGAACATTTTTTTAGTATTATTATTGACTCTATTACAATGTAGTATCTGTTTATACATATTTTATCAACCTATTAAAAAATAAAGAGTCAATACTTCAACTGGAGTTGAGATTTGTGTCCTTTCATATTGGAGAGCCATGATGTAGAACATAGGAACAATAATAAAAGTCACTTTCTTATAAGTGTATCATTGAGCGATATTTTTTTTTATCGTTTAGGAATAAATAATTTCATTCTCGATAAAAAAAATAAAAAATTATATATATATATATATATATATATATATTCATGGCACTAAGATATACCCATAGGTAAATTGTAACAATGTGTTTCTTAAAAACATTTTATATCCTGGAACGGGTAGTCGAGTGAATGACACATGATTTTCATATCGGAATGTCACGTGTTTGATTCTTGTCAACCCTCTCTCGGTTGAGCATGTTCCATAGAGTATTCATAGTGTGATTTACGTGCTATTATAAAGGAGTTGGGTTTACCACATATATACACATTTGATGAATTTTATTTTTATTTTTAAATTTTGTGAATTTGTTAGAAGAAGAAGGTGATGATGATATTCAAATTTATGCTTAATTAAGAAAGTATAAATTGTCAACGATCTTGTGGTCAAGTGACATGTAATGACTTTTCTAAATAGGAAGTCATGAGATTGAGCCCGATATTGACTCTTTATGAACATATTTGAAAACTTGTCACATCTTGATATAGTTGACATATATGTTAATAACAAACAAGGAAAAATGACACTTTTTGTTTTTAAGTTGTAAGGAAATAAGTAATAATAATTTTTTTTTTTTTAAATTTGTCACCACATTTTGAAAGCAACTTTTTTAAATGCAATTCTAACAAAACATAAGAATGATAAAAGCCACTTCACTGATAAGGTATGTATAGTATTGTTACTTGGATCATTTTGACCATGGTGTAAAACATGGAGTAAAATGTAATTGTAAATGAAATAATATTATCTTTATTATCAAATGCTATTTGTATGCTTTGGAGAATAGAATATACTACTTTATTAAATATTAAATATACATTAATATTTTAATGACTTTATCTTATAAACATACTTTTAGAACACCATTAATATAATGGCCGGAATGAACTCGAGATTAATTCGTGTAATTTATTATTTGACTTGCATTAATTATTTGTTCATCAATCAATTGCCCGGAGATACTTTCTTAATTTTATTTATTTATTTATTATTCATTTTTTGTTCTTAATTCAAGATAATTTCCATGCACGTGGAATATCTTTTTCCAATTTCTTTATGAATCTGCATGTAGGCATCTATGTCTACACGAGTCAAATCCATAATTTACAATGGAAAAAGTTGATGATAATAGTGCTTTTGAGCTGTCGCCTGTCCTCTTGAGAATTATATAATTAAATATTTTTGAAAAAGAAATAAATTGCACCTAACATTTATAGACAATAACATAATTATATTACTGTATAATATTTTATTTGAGTGCTCAAGAGTCGCGACCATACCCTAAACCCATTCAAGCATTTTCACACAACTAAAATGTGGTATGTTTTCTTTCAAAAAAATGTGGTATGTAATTTTCTTCAAATATTTAATCTTGACCGTGAAAAAAATGTTTTTTTTTTTACCACAAAATTTTCAAACTCAAAGTTTTGATCGAATCTTTAACAGGGAGTCAAAAAGTTACTCTATTTATTTATTGCAATTAAGTTATTTGTATAACTACTAATTTATGCTTTTTTTTTAAAAGAAAGAAATCACAACATGAATGGTGTCATTGATCCCTAAGAATACTATAGAAATTATGTGTATGTTTGGTTGTCATATATATCTATTATAATGCCTTTGTTTAACCTTTAGGGAAAATTTGACAATTTAGAATAACTTAGGAATTAAAACTAAAAACGATTATATATATATATATATATATATATATATATATATATATATATATATCAATAATTGACTAAATTTGTCAATTTCTTTTGTTTTATATTAGTTAATAAAATCAAACGTATGAAATAGATGGGAGAATGTATATAGAAATTAAATAGTGAATGGAATTTTGATATGAGACAAAGAACGTATGTATTGAAGTAACCATGAAAAAAACATTATTGTAGTATAGATAAGAAAGTCAAAAGGTTGAACCAATGGGGGGATTCATATTGCCTAAATCTATCATTTGCAGTGTGTCAATTAAAGACGGTGCCAACTTCTGGACCCATCACTGCGTGCTGCTTTGCTACCTTAGCTTGCTGCCGTGTTCAACACTGTGTGCTGCTTTTATAAATCCCTGAAATTCAACCTCTAAGAAAAATATAAAATAGCGGGACAATTTTAACTAAGTTGATCAGATTATTGACTTAATAATTATAAAATTACAAGTTTGACTTTTAACGAGAGTGACTTATTAGTTTTTTTTTTTCTTCTTTTGAGACAGTCAGCTATGAGCAATGTAATCTAGACTGATTTACCTTCTTATACGTGGCCGTTTATTAATTAGGGTTGTAATAAGGAGTTTATCCAATGCACACCCCGCTATGAATTTTCCTTGTCACTAAAAAAAATATATAATAATAATGTGATGAATTATTATTTAGCCTTAGAATTTCCTGAAAGCAACATAAATATACACGATATCTTTTTCTCTCAAAACAATATAATTCTTTGCTGGGGAACCCCACACCGCAGTACTTGAAAATAACATTGTCCACTCTTTGGTCTGTGCATCAACTTAATTGCTTGTAGTCATTTCCATATATGGAGTTGCATTTTTTTCTTAATTGGGGGCCTATTCTACTAATTACTCCGTATATATTTACTCCTTTTTTTTTTTTTTTGAGAAACCCATTTCATATTTATTCAAGTAAAGGCATATATATTGTGTTCTTCTTAATTAAAGGATGCATGTCCTGACCACAATCTATTAACTCGAGTGAAATGACTTTGAATCGCTTAAATATGAGACTTGGAGAGTTATTTGGTTAGGGTGTGGTTCGTATGAATAAGATGGTGCATGCGGGTCCTTCTAATTTAACAGGAGGTTTCATGTTTCATCTTTTGTGTACAATAGTGTATATATAGATTATACTGTTGATGGGAACCTAGGTCCAACTGAAGTATATATCAAAATCGAGTTGGTCTTGTGTGTGATAATCTAAAGTGAAATGCGTAATACTTTTTAATAAAAATGTATGGTAATACTTTTTTTTTAACTCATAAAAAATATTACACTTTAACTAAAAAGTGTTACATATCTCAAATAAAACAATCTCACACAAGACTTATCATCAAAATTTATCATCTTTCAGAGTTATGGGCAGGATTCGAGGGCTCACGATTAATTTGGTAAAACTGAAAAATTTGGTGGAAATCAAAAGAAAAATGTGAATGAAATGTTTTCTAGAAAACTGAAAAATTATTATTTTTTGTTTTCAAAATGGAAAGTTGTGCTAATAAAAATGTTTTATGTTTTCTGTTCTACAATTTTTCAAATTTTTAATTAGAAAATTGGATAAAATTTTCAGTTAGTAAACGGACCTATAATTCTATAGATTAAATTAATAAAGTCTGATGGTTGATGATGAATGATTGATATTTAGTACGGAATAATAGAAAAAAACAAAAAAGGTGGTTGTGTAATTTTCAATGTAACAATTCATGAGGACTTACGTATAAATCTCATGCAAGTAATCTTGGTTCAATTCAATGTACTCCGTGTGTACATGTATAGATTCATCTATCTAATATTCGTTCTTCATTCATCTAATAATTACTCTCTATACAGTAGCAACAAAAAAAATACTAGATAATTTCATTAAAGTACAAAAAAAATTACTCCGTACTAGATAATTAAATTAAAGTATATTTCGACGAAAGTGACTCGAGTAACACTTAAATTTTATGGACACTATTCAAATTTAATTTAATTTCATGTAGAGTTCACTTCGGTTGATTTATTTACTATCAAGATCAAACACTTATTTTCACTATACCAAAAATTATCATTAATAGTAAGAGTACGTCCAACTTACCGAACAATATAATCTCCTTTCAACCCTTGTCAATTTCAAACCTGGTAGCTTCTTTAATTTGATATCAATAATTGTCATATCAAACGCTTACTATTATGCCAAAAACCATAGATGATAATAAATACGCAGTAGTCAGAACCACGCTTCGATAACAATAAGATGCATGCTGACCGGATTCAACATTTCATGTTGTCGCCTAACAATTAATTTCACAATAATAAAAAATACTATGTAAAAAAAGAAGAAAAGTATTAACTCATCACATATCCTAAGTTAATTTTATTAGTAAGATGAATAAATGGAAAAGAAAAAGGAAATTATGACCCCATTTTTATGGGTGATGCATATAGAATGATGTTTTCTCCTTATGATTTGATCATTACTCATGTATATATACACATTTGTACATAAGTTTGAATCTTAAATTTAATGACCCCTTACCGCTCCTATTTTAGAGATTGATGGTAAGATAATTTGTACGATATGATATATATGACTGAATTACCCTATAAACTCATATGTACATGTTTATACATTATAAAAGATGTTAAATTTAATTTAGTCTAAATGTAATAATTGAAAATGGTGGGAATAATTCCTAATATATAAAACATTGTTTATTTCCAAAAGGGGCAATGATGATGTTGATAATTCACCAAAAGTGATGAAGATGGGAGTAGTGGTGTGAAATTGTCAATTATCCAACATTATTGATATGTAATTCATTGGATAGTTGTCAATTGTCATGTTTGACTATATATCCTCTTCTTTTCCCAATTCCAACTGCCCTCTATAATTGGTCCTCTACCACGTGCTTCCTCAAATACCATCCTTCAAAGCCCCTTTTTGTCTCCATTTGTAAAACCCTATCCTACACAAATGTCTATATATATGTTTTTCTTTTTTAATTTAGAAAGAACCCATATTCGATCCCGAATTTTTTTTTAAAATTTTTTTACAAAGAATTAAGATTCGATCTTGAGATTTTTAACGTTAAGAGAGCTAAGTAACCAAACTCTCGACGGTTTGAATTAGTTGGCAAAGATACCAACCAGGTCTAATTAAGGTTTTTCAAATTCAGTAATTATTAGGTTTGGTTTATGCATTATTTGTGAATAACTTAATTTTTATTTAATGCATGTCTTTTATAATTTTCAAAAGAATGAGAGAGCAAGCGTTTGAGATAATTTTTACTATGGAATTAAATTTCATATCTTTATTTCGTTAGTATCATATTTCAACCATTTATATATAATAAAAAAATACTTCTCTTTGATGCCACAAATGGTACGGTGTCTATGTTCACACACTATACCCTAGCATTCAAATTCAAACCAACAATTATAACATGTGTTTCGTTTTTTTCTTTAAATTTAAAAGTGATGATGACGTAAGTTACTATCATAATAATACAATAAATTCTTATAGCACGGGCCAAATTCAACTTTGATAAATATCAACAATTTTTCCTGTTTAATTAACCATACCAAGTTGGGTGATGAATTTTCTTACCAAATAATAGTTTTCAAGTTTAGAATGTCTATTAATATAAATGAATCTATATATGATGAGATAATGTTGAACGATAAAGGGGATGAATTAGGTTAATGATAAAATAAAGATTCGCCTCTGAAAGGGGTGACTAAATGAGTGGAATATGATTCTTGTGATTAAAGGTTACGAGCTGAGTTTAATTTTTGTCAACACTTTCTCGGTTAGTTTAGTTTGTCTCTTTAGGTTTTTTTAGTACAATTTACTTCTCCGGTGTAGTTTGAAAGCTGTTATACATGAGCGTGATTATATCCACTATTAATTAATGACGGTGTGTTTCTGTCACCTAAAATAATAAATAAAATAAAGATTGATCATAAAATTTCAAGAAATTTGAAAATTGGGGTCCATGGGCAGCCGCAGCACATGATGATGGGCTGAGTAACATTCAATTCCCTTTTGAAGGACGATGGGGATTGGAATAGCTTTTCAATTACAACTTTTTGTTGGCCGCCACTAGCTCCAATTCATATATAGGTAGACGATAATTATGTTGCTCAACAGTTGTTTTCTTTGACCATCGAACACAAACAAAAAGAATCAATCAAAAGTTGGTTCATTCCTAAGGTTTTGAATGTGTGTAGAAGATGATTGTGTTGCTTTTGTCTACAACGCTAATTGACTTGTTCATTTTATTTCATTTAAATGGTTTCAATTTGATTAGTCTTACTAGTTCTCTTCACAAGGATGAGTCTCTCTTTTTTTTTTTTTTTTTAACAGTGTTTTTTAGTATTAAATTCGATAATTTGTTATTGAGTAATACTGGTTTATAGTTTTTTTAAAATTTTTTTTTTTAAAATACATTGGTAAAAAAAAATAAAATTAACTATAGGAATTTAGCACTTATATTAGAAAAAAAATAAATTAAATGAAAAGTAGTGATTGATATTTGGTATTGAGATTTAGTTGACTTTAAAATTGCCATTTAAATGAAATTAAATATTTATTCTGAGAAGAAAAAAAAAAAACTTTTCCATTTTTTTTTTGGATTTTAGGCTCTCATTTTGGGAAGCCTATTTCGTAATAATGGAAGACAAGGACCAAACTAGGCCCAAAGTATATCCTGGGCCAAGTGAGTCCATAGCCCATCAATTCGAGCTAGATCAACAAGTTGACACTAATTTCCATTAGAAGCAACCTTGCATCTATATCTTAATTCGATGATTAATAGTTAATGGTGTAATAATTATATGAGACAAAATGAAATACATATATATGAATATGGTATGATTACTTAAAACATACTATCTTATGCTTATACAAATCAAATTTTGATGTAACCTTTTTTTTATTGATAAGAAAAATTTAGGTAACTACTAGTTTGAAGCTAAGGTTAATTACTCCGATCTTTCTTCAACTTGCTCATGGCTAGATATTGTTTTCGAGTTAAATTTTTTTTGGAAATTTTTCGAGTCAGATAGAAAGATTTAGAAGATCTCACCTCTATAAAACGCCTATACCTAATGGCTTCTCACTTATAGTAGGTATGCAAACAACCATGCTTCCACCTCTTGTAAATTTTTGCCCAATATCCTCTTGTAAATTTTTGCCCAATATGTTATATATGAGATCGAAAAATTAAGTAAATCCGCGCTCATGTATAACCTGTAAGTACTACTCGAAAATATTACAGAGTATTATTTTCGAGTGATAACTATATGCTATTGTCATACCAAGAGATCGGAGAAACACTTTGTATATACAAGAGAACTAAAATATTTGATCTATCATCCCATATATTATTTATAGATAAGATCAAGACATGATGTCACTCTACTGTAGATCGAGATGATATCATCAATCTATAAGAGAACCACTACATGCATGCTTAGTATTTTTATTACACAAAAATCCTAATTAAATAATAAAAAAAAAAAAAAAAAGCATTCTAGAAGAGAGGGAAGACTAAATTGGTTCAGTATAGTCAGTATAAAACTCGACTCATCAACTAAGTAATAATCCCACTCAAAGCATTCAATTAACCTCCCCTCCCTCAGTTCCTACGTATGGCTGTAACAGAAGCTTTGAGGGTCAGTGGCTAAATCCACAACCGATTTCAGCTCATCCCAATGCGGATTCTCTCCGATGAAGAAGTGGCTATTATCTAGAAGTTTCGGAGAGTTCCAGAATGTTGTGGTGTTGGACGAGGATGAGTACGAGGAGAGCGCCATGGAAATCTGATCATTTGATGCGTAGAATTGGTTCCTTTGCTCCTGCTGGGCTGCCCCCATTATTGATTCATTCTTGGAGCTTGCATTATTCTCCACTATTGTGCTCTGTCTGCTTGTTTGCTGCCTCCAATCTGGCATGCATCTCTTGTAATTTGTTGTCCTCTTGAAGATTCGACACAGTGTCCAGACTTCCTGCAATTGTATACAAACAAATTCAATAAATCACAAAACAATATTTTAAAGTAGTGGTGACAGGTTTCCATAGCCAAACCCTATATCATGTGACAGTCAGCAAAACATGCAAAACTCTAGTCAGACAGTTGAATTTTATTTCGTGTCACATCTCAACTAGTTAATTAAAATCAAGCAATGTGCTCATGTGATGACAATTTCCATGTTAGAACTATCTAGGGCTATACATTTGCGTAGAATATAGTGTAACTTTTATAACTACGTTGAATATTATCTTTGAATATTATCTTTGAAATTAAAGAGAATTAGGTGATCGAATCAAATAGTTTTGTTTACTTTTTAAGAGGTAGTGGTCCGACCATATCTTTTTATAAGATTTTGCGTGAGGCATATAACAGGTCAATATTGACTATTATCATTACCCAATCCAAGTAGTGCGGAGGTTAACCATTTCTATCAATATTAAGTGATGATCTGATCAACCACTCAAATAGTGACTGAGTATCATCCCAACAGACACATTTGATGACTTTGTCGGATCAAATCAAGAATATAATACCCATAACTTAAATACGCAGATTAGAGTATACATAAAACATGAAATTAAGGTTTAAATACGAGGATGGAATTAGAATTAGACTCACAGCTTCTTGACAAATGTTGTTGTTCTTGTCAGCAAGTTTGGGAGGGAGGCGAAACTCATGCATCATCCAATCGGTTTTGGTTCCTTTTCCGGCACTGCCTCTATAGTAAACCAAGGATTTCTTGAGGCCGATGCAGTGGTGGGTTTCGCCGCCGGTGGAATAAACCGGCTTGTCTATCCCGGTTGCCTTCCAAAACCCGGATCCGGTGACCCGGTTAGGTCTCACACTGTTCCTGTATTTCCTCCCTCTGATGCAGAAGAAATACCATTCCTTGTCACCAACATGAGTCCCAATCTCTTTATTTCATCCCATCCAACCATGTCAATAATCAAGTCAAAGAAGGGTTAGCCATTTATCAAAATTCAAAGGGTTTCATTTGGTGTAATTCAATTGTGAAAATTATGTTATTTCTTTTTTTCCTCCATCCATGTAATTAATGACATTATGATATTTAACTAAACAATTGTTACAATAGAGTAAAGCAATATAATAAATTACAACGAATAACTAATTTTATGTAATGTATAGCAAAAAAATTTAGACCGAAAACGCACTGTAAAGATGGCCTAAAATCTAAAAAAACTTAGATGGAACCCAGTACAACCTGTACTCTCATTTTTTGCAGTGACATGTTTTGATCGATTTAATTTAGAACCACAAAAAAAATGGACCATTGTTTATGCTACTTTCTTTTTCTTCTTCTAAATAAAATACAGGCCCCCCACACCATACAAATGCCGCTACCCTTGCATCCATGTAAAATTGCAACTAAAAAACAGATGCAATTTACAATTTTGTATGGTGTACTTTTAGAGTTTGATTTTAAGTTTCACTTTTACATACCATCACACACACACATATATATATATATATGTGCATTTTATAGTTTTCCGTAATACACTTTTTTGTTTACGCATTTTTACATGAATACTTGTTCTCACAAGAAAATTTTTAGATTTTCTAATAATTAATCATATATCTAACTCGATCAAGTTAAGCATTCAAACTTGACACAATATATAAACTATATTAAGTGTACTTTTAACTTGTATGCATGAATTGACTGCCCTATTGGCATGAACTCATCTGCCACGTGGGCCATATATATTTAATTCATTATCAAGTGGTTTCTTGTACACTAAATATGAATGTGGGGAAAGACAAGGCAGCTGAGTCAAATGAACCCCATGACCTCCCAAGTCATTTTCATGTCATGAATTGTTTAAATTAAAATAGGTTTGGTGATTTCTTCTGGTTGGCGCTTAGCCCTTTGTCCTCTCGTTTAATTTGTCATTAAAAACTCACACACCAATTATGACAATAACTGATCCCTATAAACAATGAAACAGTCAAACTGGCCGAAATCTAGTCATCGTACGTGTACACACGACAAAACCAACATATATAATTATATATACTCCCTAATAGGATCATCGCTTTCCTCCTAATCAAGGAATTGCACTGTTCACCAATATCATTCCACACTCATGATAGGATCAAGAACCTTATCATGCAACTAATGAAATGCATATCCAGGCCAATTTGATGCGTCTCACATCAATTACGGATATAAATTTTGGGTTATGAATTAAGATTCGGATTAAATTCACACGAACTGGGTATAATTTTCGTGATGTAGTTAAGGTTTTGATTCATATCATCTTATTTTGTGACTCGTTCATGCCTTGAAAAATATATCGAAGTATATGTTTAACATAAAAAAGTGTGCTTTTATCGAAATCCCAAAAGATTTTTTATACCCTAAGCCTCGCCTCGGCACTTTGTGACTTTAGCTGGCAAGGATGATGTAAATCAGCTTAGATTATTCAAAATTGACCGGCTCAAACGAAAAAGACTAATAGACGCTCCGACTAGTAATTAAACTTGTAATATTGTGATTATCAAGTTAACAACCTGATCAATTTGGCTAATTGCCCACCCAGCAATTTCATAAACGGGGTTTAGGGTTTTTGTTTTTGGAAACAACAAAGTGAAAAATATATATATACGTATGTGTGTATGTATATACTTACTTGGGAGATCCCAGGGATCATGTTTGTAAATGTCGACTTGTTTGATGAGTTCGATACTGATTCTCTTGTTCTCCACTCTCCGTCGTAGGTAAAATCCGACGAGCTCCTCGTCGGTGGGATGAAACCGAAACCCCGGCAGTATGACTTCTTCATCTTCATCCTTTTCCACGGCCGCCGCCGCCGCCGCCGCCACCGCCACCACCATCTTTTTTGCTTCCATCTTCTCTGTTTTTCTATATATATTATTATATGTAATCATGCGTGCAGTGTGCTCTCTGATTTTATGAGTTTCATCATCACCTAGATGCTCACTGTATATATATAGGAATTTATTTAAATAGAAAACAAAA
>CM008333.1:24860859-24872299 GCA_002525835.2 Ipomoea batatas | reverse complement strand
CAGTTGACGTCATAGATTTTCTCACTGCAAGGTACGTACCTACCGTGCAATAATTTTCACTATATATATGAATCGTCCCTCAAGCATAGGCTTTGGGTGTTCGCTCAGTCCGCCCTTACTCAAGACCCGCACCGACAGCTTGTGAGAGTTATTAATTAAAGATCCGTGAGACAGTCTTTATCAGATATACATTATTATCCAACAACCAATATCCCCCCCCCCCCCCTTTTTTTTTTTTAAATAAAATATGGCTTCTCCATTACTGGCAGTTAATAATAACAACTACAGGGACGATGGTTTAATTTTTGGACCTATTGGTGAGAATAGCAATGACAATAAATTTTTATATATATACTTAGATTAACATGCCGAAATCTAAAGTTTTGAGATATTTTTATCATTTTCAACTTATGATCCCAATTTGAACATGAATAATGAGATTTAAACCCTAAGATCTATCTTAATTTGCAGTTCTCCTTATCATCTTACCTTAATTCGAGAGGGAGAACTATGAATTGGGATCGATCTTAGAGCATAAATCCATTTATTAATGTTCAAATTGTGGTCTTAATTTGAAAAGGATGAAAATATCTTTAATAATTTCATATTTCGGCATATATGAAATGGAGTGGTGACGAGTGTGATGAATTTTGGCACTAAAAAGATAGCCGTGAATTAAAATTTGTAGGAATTAAACATGTGAACCAAAATTGTCATTTTATTAATATTCGTGAGACCAAAATTGGTATTTGCTGAATTGTTTTATCCTCATTACTAATTACCAGCATGAGAGTGCGTGTAATATGAGAGATAGTGCGTATATATCTCTTGTTACTTTACTAGCGGTGGGAGCCCTAGAACCATAAAACCCACTTAGTATATATCATGATATATATTTTTAAAACCCACTAGTAATATAATTTTCAATGAGATATTAGGATCAATAGGATTATTAATTAGCATGATCTTGTACTAATAATCAAATTGTAATTACTGCCGACTAGGGGTTGTTGACATTATTGTGTTGATTTGACAATGATGGGACCAAAATGTGTAGAATAAAAAGGTGGACTAAAATATGTAAAGTACTAATCTCATTACCTTCTTCTCAAAAAGTGAAAACTAAAGAAGGTACTTTTAAAACCTTCTTCTCTCCCTCTCATAATTAGAATATTAATTATTATTATTACTAATAATAATAATAATAATAATAATAATATTATTATTATTATTATTATTATTATTATTATTATTATGAGTGTTGCAAAAATCCCGCCTAGGCGCCGATTAATCCCCGCATAGACGCTAGGCGCTGGTTGACCGCCAAGCGTATCACATTAAATGGTGGTCTAGGCGGCTGGCCGGCTAGGCGACCGCCTAGGCCGCCAAACCACTGCCTAGGCCGCTTAGGCGCTGACCGCCTAGGCGTCGACTAGATCGACTAGGCACCGACTAGGCCTTCTAGTCGGTCGATTAACTATTGTTCTTTTTTTTAATGGGTTATTTCACTCAAAACAACATCGTTTTGAGCGAAATAATTTTAAATTGTACAAACTTTAGATATTTTTAGGTTAATATTTAATATTTTAGTATTAACTATTAAAGTATTATATAATTTATAATTATTAGTCTTTAAAAAATAAAAAATACTTAAACAAATTTTTAAAAAATAAAAAATAAAATAAAAATACACCTAGGCGCCTATTAATCCCCGGCTAGGCGCTCCCCGAGCGCCTAGCGATTTTTTCAACCATCATTATTATTATTATTATTATTATTATTATTATTATTATTATTATTATTAGTAGTTGTTGTTATTATTATTATTATTATTATTATTATTATTATTATTTACATATTATTTACACATATACTTAAAGGCCTGTACAATCTCGCAGTATCGATTTTGAAAGCGAAGAGGATGATGCCCGAAGTATTGCGAGTTTTGATCGTGAAATTCAACCTATGCATTTCAATTTTGAACAAATTCATCAAATGAATGATATGATGACTAACCACAACGGAGAGGTACGGTTAGGCACCCGACCGAGGAGGAGACCAATTTCAGACTTTCTCGACGCAACCGGGCGCCGATTAATTGGTGCCTAGGCGCGATACAATTATAATTATCAAGATCGTCGCAATACAAACAATAAAATAAATACATAAATATATAATGAAAATATTTAAAAACACGTTATTATTATCATGCAATTCATCTTTGTTAATGTGATTATTTTTTAAAAAAAATTTATGGTGTTAATTAATATTTAATAAAATAAAAATTTTAAAAAACAAATTCTAAGTAATAAAAATTGCAAGGGTTGCATTTAAATGAAAGAAAGTGAAAAGAAGGCAATTGCATTGCCTTCTTTGTGGCATTCTTGGTCAAAGCAAAAGAAAATAAAAGAAGGTACTCTCATTACCTTCTTTCAACTAGCGTTTTGAAAAGAAGGTAACGCCATTAGTACTTTACACATTTTTGTCTAGGGTTTTGAATCAACACAATTTTGTCCACATAATGTCAAATCTACACTTTTAAAGCAATGACGAACACATATTATGTCTAAATTGTGTCTATTGTACTAATCAAATTGTAACTATTGGTGTACTACAAACACATATTATGTCTGCCCTAATTTACAATATTGGGCACGTGTACTGTTCTTAAGCAGTACAATAAGTTTTTAATTTCATAATAAACTACTAGAAGTTAAGAAGAATGTGCACAATATAATTAATACAGTATCTTTCTGAGATTTGCGTACAAATAAAATAATTTCTCATTTTAATTTTATATAAATAGATTACAATTTAGAAAGACAAGACAACAAGTCAACAAGAATCATGGAAGCAGCCACCACGCATGTCTTTAAAAAATAAAAATTAAAAAAAAAATCTCAATATTAATCCCTCAATTATTTCATTTTTGTTATTTTTGGTCCTCCGTCATAATTTACAACAATATCTTATTTCTTAACGCGTAATTTCTTAACAGTCTACTCTAATTTCTCCTTAATCATACAAATAACTAATATTTAATACCCAACTATTCCATCTTTGCCACTTTTAGTCCTCCGTCATAACTTCCAACAAATATCCGGTTAGAGAGAGTACGATTTAAACTCGTAATATCTTAGAACCCTGCTGTAATATATGCCTTTTGCAGTTACATAAACTAAAAGGAAATATTCATCAGAATTTAAACTTTGTTGGCCAAGAAAGTCCACATCTTCATCATTATGGATTGGTGAGATGAAAATAAATTAGGATTTTCCATTGAATTTTATACTTACAACTTCAAAACACGTAAATTAGAGCAAAGCTATTAGAAATTACAAATTTATATTTGTCCTTAATAGAGATTTGTCAAAATTGTGGTGAAGGATCAAAAGAGGCAAAGACAAAGTAGCCAAAGAACTAATAATATTAATTATTTTTACTGTCGATGATTTGCACAATTTTTTGTTTTACATTATTCTCATCCTATTGAAGCCCGACGAGGCTCAAACCCATGACTTCTCATTCGGGAAAGTCATTTCATACCGCTTGACCACAAGATCTTTGGCACACATAATGTATAAATTATTCTAACTCATAAAATTCAGCAACGTCATTATTGACCACGATCCACACCATAATTTGCCATAGAGACACTTACCCAAAAACAATGTGGCCCACTTTGAGAATTTTAGTAGCCCAATCATTAAAAGCAACAAAATATGATTAATGGGCTTCTCGCAAGTTGCAGCATGCGACAACTAATCCAGAAGTCCAGAATTAGAAGCCTGCAAGTAGATAATTCAGTTGTTACATCGTGAACCATGGTCCAAAAACGACAATGTTTATTTAAGTAAAGAAACGAATGTCGTCACATCTTAACGGAGCTCTGTAAATGAAACTATAATTTATCTCAAATGATATTATCTCACATTTATTTTTATATTATCAAATGAAACTGTACTTATATCGAAATGAAACTGTAATTCTGTTGAAAGGAAACTGCAGTATATATAAAATGAAACTGAATAGCAGTTTCACATATTTGAGCGTATAATGTCAAATGAAACTATAGTTATATCGAAAAGAAAAAGTAGTTGTGTTGAAAGAAAACTGCAATGTATATAAAATGAAACTGAATATGTTACACTAATACAGAGCTAGTATACTGCTAATGGCATCGACGGATGCCGTTTCTATTCATTAAAAGAAACGACACAGTTTCGAACCATAGTCCACAATATAATTTGTGTAGATCAGTCGTTATACGGTGAACCATGGTCCCAAAACGCCACCGTTTCATTAAGTAAAGAAACAGTTGCCGTAACATCTTAACGGAGCTCCGTAAATGAAACTACACTTCATCTCAAAATATACAACCTCACATTTGTTTTTATATTATCAAATAAAACTATAGTTATATCAAAATGAAACTGTAGTTGTGCTGACAGGATATTGCAGTGTATATAAAATGAAACATATTTGAGTGTATACTGTCCAATGAAACTGTAATTATATCGAAATGATATTGTAGTTGTGTTGAAATAAAACTGTAGTGTATTATAAAAGAAACTGTAATTGTGTTGAAAGAAAACTAAATAACAGTTTAATTCATATATTTGAGTGTATAATGTTGAACTGTAGTTGTGTTGAAATAAAACTCCAGTGTATATATATATAAAATGAAACTGAATATAGAAAGTTAACGACGCGGAACAAAGCCGTTTCAACCATTATTTATCTTCATTAATCAAAGTGGCATCATATCGTTTTGATGCATATATAAACCACAAAATAATCTGAATCATTTATTTCATTTCTGAATGTTTCTCATTCATTTGACTATTTATTATCATTATAGACCTACTTTATTGGGTCTTATTAATTAGTATAGTAGATATTTGATCTTAGTGAGTGCGAAATAGCATTAGATGGAGCGCAGCTAGGAGACGTAGAGATGATCGGAGATGGAATTAGAGGCGGTTGTGAGGTTGATATAACCATTGTTTATCATCCACTCCAAACTCCAGTGATTGATGACATTTTTGAGCGTCCAATACGCCCAACCAAACGTGGCACCATCAAACACTTCCAGCTGGGCCTTAGCAAATCGCTGATACTCTTCCTTTGTGGCGTTTGGAACCAACCACTCAGTCACCCATTCTCCCACGAAACTCAGCGGTCCGTTTGAGGTTGTCACAGCACTCAGCATGTCTTTGGAGTAGGTGTTAAGGAAGTCGATGGTCTCCTCTACAGTCCAGTATACGATGTTGTAGAGATGGACGTCGATGACGGATCGCTCGTACCCGGCGGCGAAAGGGAGGAGCTCCGTCACGTTCGGAACACCCATCCGAACCGACATCACCACGTACGCCGTGGATGAGTGCTTCCGAACCGCCTCGTAGCCGCGTTGGTAGTACAACATCAACGTCTCTAATGAATTCCACAGCACCGGCTCGTTCATCAGCTGTATCGCGTGTAGGCTCGGATTCTCAGCGTACCTACCAAATTTAATTAATTATAATATAATGTATATCTGATAAAGACTGTCTCACAGATCTTTAATTAATAACTCTCACAAGCTGTCGGTGCGGGTCTTGAGTAAGGGCGGACTGAGCGAACACCCAAAGCCTATGCTTGAGGGACGATTCATATATATAGTGAAAATTATTGCACGGTAGGTACGTACCTTGCAGTGAGAAAATCTATGACGTCAACTGTTTGATCCACGCTGTCTATGCCCCATTCCAGAGACCCATCTCTGGTGGAGCCTATACCCATCCCATTTTGACATCTTGGTGCAGAGTGTAGATCTATGATAACCTTCAGCCCATATTTCCTATAATCATATGCATATAGATTATGAAAAAAAATTCTAATCATCAACATTTTTGAAAACTACTATATATATATGTATGCATGATACGCACTTAGCCCATAAAAAAGCATTATCTAAAGCCTTCAAGGATCCCCCCACGAAGGGCTTTGGAGGGTTTGGATCGCTAGCAATCCACCATCCAACTGGTATTCTCACTGCATTTAGTCCATTGTTGGAGATCCATTTGAAGTCCTCTTCCACTATGAATGTTTCCCAGTGTTCCTATACATACATATAATAATTAATTAATATCAACTCAAATGATCATTTTTTAATAACCACCAAACTTCATTAAATATATTAACTAACACTACTATCTCATAACCCTATAGACTACAAGTCATGATATGATTGGACCTCATGTCCCATTCCATCTATTTGTCCGCATAGTTGAACTCAAAGTAACTAATATTTGATATTTTGGTATAATCAAGACCTTAAATGGTTGATATTTGGTATAATCAAGACCATTTAGATAGATATACTTACCTTCATAACTTTTGGTGCCATTAATGGACCATAGCCATTTGTAACTTGAAATTCTCCTTGGATTCCAACAAAGATTGTCATGATGAAAATCGATGGATCATCATCACCCCATCCCTCATTTCCTTTAGAATCTGCCGTGACAAGCTCCTCTGTCCTCACCTAAGAAAATGTCAATAACACATATAAAAGAAAGAAAAAAAAAAAAAAGGCTACAAAATCCTTTAAGTTTAATGTGTGTTTATTAATTAGAGAAATTTTTTTTAAAAAAAATAAATAAATAATACATCTTTTTTAAATAAATTTTTCAATTTGAACAATAAATTAATAACAATAAAAACACTAACAATTTTTCAACAATTAAAATAATGGCACAAAAAGTTCTATTTTTTTTTTAAATAAACACCCAATATGGATTCCATCCTTGGACCACCAAAATTAAATGAAACTTTTCTACCTCTACATAAAAAATCTCATAAACCCCAAAACTAAAAGCATACTCCGTATAATATTGTTTTAGATAATGTGAGATTCTTGTATGTGAAATAATATTCTTAGAATCTTAGAATCAACTGTCCCATTATAGTATTGCGCTTCCTACAACTTGATTATGATGAATGGAATATAATGGCTTAACTAATTGAATTTTTTTAAAGTGAGATGAAAAATTTGTAATCAGTATCTTAATATGTACTAAGTAAATTCATTCATGTATAATTACATTCAAAAAAATAAATTAAGAAGATGAAAATCGCACTTGAAAGTCACATGCCACCGGCGGCTCGACTAATTAAGAGAAGTTTGACAAAAATTAAACTCGTAACCTTAAGTATAAGAATTATGTTTCGTCTATTGATGAGTCAAGTCCATCACACGCACAAAAGAGAAAAGACATGAACCAAAAAACAAAAGAAGCTAAGAATAAAAATTAGGAAAGAAAATATATTTATAAAATTATATTGCTGTTGATCTGATATGCATGCATATATAGTTACCTACCTGCAAGAAAAACCCATTGGAGGCCTTAATCCGAACACGGTTTGGGTCATCGGAGTTTCTAAGAATCTGAAATGTCTCCGACGAATTGATTGTTGCTAGCCCTGAAGTTAAAGGTGGTCTCATTGATCCTCCACAACTACAAGAATAAGTGAATATTACAAACAGATTAATGGATAATCAAGGGGGGTTTAATCTTAATTAGGATCAGAACCGAACCTCGCTCGTTTTCTCAGTCATTAATTTCAACGTATAATATAATACTTACTCTGAAAGTTGTCAATTTCGAAGACACGGTTTTATTAGCAACTAAGATCGTCCCGCCGCTGGACTCTGTAGAGAGATACTTTCCGATCGTAACAGATTTAAATTGGACTTGCAGTGCAGTGCAATCCAACTATTAGTTTAGACTTTTAATTGAAATAAAGCACATGCTTTAATTTAATATCAGATTTCCCACACCTGAGAGGCCTGTTGAGCATACAATAATATATAAACATAAATGTGCAATCCAACTATTAGACTTCAATTTTAACAAAAATTTAGTAAATATAGTATAGGATGGTGGAACGAATTGAAGAACCAGGAGATCTTTGTTGGGAATGGCATCAAAGAGAGAAGGCTTGATCCATCCTTCGGTGACTAGCCAACCGCCGAGATTAACAGCGCGAACCCGGAAGCCGTTGGAAGCCGCCGGAGCGGCGACATTCGCCTGAGAAACTAATGAGAGTATGCAACAGACGACGAGGATAAGGAAAACATAGTTGGGCTTCATGGTTGGTAGTAGTAGTGTATCCATCTTCTTTTTTATGTGCACTGTATTATTCCATCAATTCCGATCATTTTGCCTCCTTTTATACCAGCCTAACTCGTTTTCCATGCCGCAAAGGAAATTGCAAATTTCATCCATCCCAACTTATTTTATAATAAGACAGTAATATAGGATACGGCAAACTTTACTTGGGACCACGTGTGGACCCGGTCCATAATGACCTCGTCTCTTTCGTGAAACAAAACAACATTTCTTTAACCGAGACACCGGATGTCACTAGACCACAAGGTCTTTGGAATCTAAAATTTCATTTTGTTTCAACTACGGTTTCATTTGACATTATACAGTAGTATTATAACACTAAAATCAGTTATTGAATTTCATTTTATACACATTATAGTCTTATTACAATATCACTAAATTATAATAATTCTAATTCAATTACGATTTTATTAAACAATATACATTTAAATATGTGAAATTGTTACGCAGTTTCATTTTATATACATGTACTAAACAAAGGTTGGGATCTATTATTTATCCTACAAGCTTAAAACCCCCTTTTTTAATAAAATATGGCTTCTCCATTACTGGCAGTTAATAATAACTACAGGGACGATGGTTTAATTTGTGGACCTATTGGTGAGAATAGCAATGACAATTTAACCTGGCGTATGTCACGAGTGCCCGTAGAGTGGAGGAGGAACACAGAAGTTAACTCCCCAGGGGTCTCCCCTCCCTTTCTGATATAAAAAAAAATAAAAATTGAAATGCTATGATTAATTGCTAGCTATTATTTTCTAATAATCTTTCTCCAATAAATACTCGTTAGTTGTGAAGTTATTAGAACAAGTTCAAGAGATACAATTTAGAAGTCATCTTCTCTCTTGAAAATTCTCCCTAAACTCTTGCTCTTCCTTAATTAGCTTCCTCAACTTTAAGAAAAACTTAGGGGGCGTTTGGTTCACGGAATGTTAGATTACCTTCGGGAATGTTAGATTGCTGGGAATGTTAGATAACTGGGAATGTTAGATTCCTGTGTTTAGTTTAAAATTGAAGTAGGTAAATAAGACAACGGAAATAAGATAAATTGATTAAAATTTCAAAAGCTCAATATTAGAAATAAGATAAGGGAATGTGAGATTACCTAAGAAATCGGGGTGTATCTCACATTCCCTTCCAATAACTAAAAACTTCATCGGGAGGTTATGTTACATTCCCTGGGAATCTTACATAACCTGAACCAAACATGAGAATCTTATATTACCAGACAAATATAACCTTAGTTATCTTATATAACTTGAACCAAACGCCCCATTAGTGTTCTACCTTGATCATGTTTGCAAGGTTGGTTTAATCATCGAGTGCTCAATTTTTAAATCTAAATTCGTTTTATTCGAGAAATCTAAGTTATAACGTCCTAGCACTTTTGATAAGATAGGAAATAAAGTTTAAAAAATCAAAATGTGAGCATCACATGCACCCGAAAACTTTCATTTTTTTGGTTCTTGTATTTGTATTTGTATTTTTATTTTTATTTTTTTATAAAACCCAACCATTTTATTAATCCATCAAAATTAATACAAAAAGAAACTGGACCAAATAAAATCTCTAACAATGAGTACAACCCGCAATATAACAATCAAAATTGTTGCTCGTATTTATTATTAATATTTCATGTTAAGAAGCCTGCTGCTTTCCATGCCCTAATGGTCCTCCATCCCAACTTATTTTATAGTACAGTAGTAGTTATCTGGTTAACTAGGTAGTTTATTTTCAATTATTTTTGGTGTCCAATTATTTTTGCATCAAAATCATTTTTTATATATATACTTAGATTAACATGCTGAAATCTAAAATTTTGAGATAGTTTTGTCATTTTCAACGTACGATTTCAATTTGAGCATGAATAATGAGATTTAAACCCTAAGATCTATATTAATTTGCAGTTCTCCTCATCATTCTACCTTAATTCGAGGGGGAGAATTGTGAATTGGGATCGATCTTAGGGCTTAAATTCATTTATTAATGTTCAAATTGGGGTCTTAATTTGAAAATGACGAAAATACCTTTAATAATTTCATATTTCGGCATATATTAAATGGAGTGATGACGAGTGTGATGAATTTTGACACTAAAAAGATAGCCGTGAATGAAAATTTGTTGGAATTAACCATGTGAACCAAAATTGTCATTTTATTAATACTTTTTAGACCAAAATTGGTATTTACTGAATTGTTTTCCTAATTACTAATTACCAGCATGAGAGTGCGTGTAATATGAGAGATAGTGCGTATATATCTCTTGTTACTTTACTAGCGGTGGGAGCCCTAGAACCATAAAACCCACTTAATATATATCATGATACATATTTTTAAAACCCACTAATAATATAGATTGTTGACATTATTGTGTTGATTTGACAATAATGGGACAAAAATGTGTAGGAATAAAAAGGTGGACTAAAATATGTAAAGTACTAATCCCATTACCTTCTTCTCATTAGGATTTTTAAGAAGAAGGTAATGCGATTACCTTCTTTAACCCCAAAAAAAAAAAAAAAGTAAAAGCTGAAGAAGGTACTCTTAAAACCTTCTTCTCTCCCTCTCATAACTAGAATATTATTATTATTACTAATGATAATGATAATGATTTATTATTATTATTATTGTGGTAGTACAAGTACATGTAGTTATTATATATTATTATTATTATTATTATTATTATTATTATTATTATTATTATTATTATTGTTATTGTTATTATTATTATTATTGTTATTGGTATTATTATTAGTACGAGTAGTGTAGTGTAGTTGTTATTATTATTATTATTATTATTTACACATATACTTAAAGGCCTGTACAATCTCGCAGTATCGATTTTGAAAGCGAAGAGGATGATGCCTGAAGTATTGCGAGTTCTGATCGTGAAATTGAGCCTATGCATTTCAATTTTGAACAAATTCATCAAATGCATGATATGATGACTAACCACAACGGAGAGGTACGGTTAGGGACCCGGCCGAGGAGGAGACCAATTTCGGACTTTCTCGACGCGACCGGGCGCCGATTAATTGGTGCCTAGGCGCGATACAATTATAATTATCAAGATCGTCGCAATACAAACAATAAAATAAATACATAAATACATAATGAAAATATTTAAAACACGTTATTATTATCATGCAATTCATCTTTGTTAATGTGATTATTTTTTTAAAAAAAATTATGGTGTTAATAAATATTTAATAGAATAAAAATTTTAAAAAACAAATTCGAAGTAATAAAAATTGCAAGGGTTGCATT
>CM008333.1:24808594-24828979 GCA_002525835.2 Ipomoea batatas | reverse complement strand
TTTGTTTCTCAATAAAAGCTTCCTCACAAACTTCCTGTGTCTTGCCTCTAATCAATTTGGTTTATTAACCATTAGTGAATTTACCATTTTAGTTATTGGCATTTAATTTTGTTCAATAATGTTGTTTACTATCTCAATGAATCTATTTTAGTCATTTGGATGTATTGTTTTATCTACAATTATATCAATTTTAATTTTCTGGAGAACTAAAAAATATATAAATTTGATAGTTAAATACATTATTGAACGAAATTGAAAGCGAAAAAAATTAAAAATAATGAAATTGATGGGCATTTCGGTAATTTTTCATTAAAGAAATTGGACAGGGGACTGGGGACCTCGTAGAGTCGTAGGTAGAAATATAGAATACTATAGCGTTGTGTAAATATTCAAGAGTTTATGGGGCGGATTGTAATTTCGAGAATATTTTACGGAAGAAATTTAAATTTCATTTCTTTGGCGCACAAAACCATTTCTTCTCTCAAGTCTCACTCCCACTCTTCTCTGTAAACATTACAAGCCCTAATAAGTTTTGATCTTTTGAATTCTATCCATCTCGCCATGTCTTCCAAGGCGGGACCCACCGCCGGTGGCGATGACCGCCAGCTGAACCATACGGCGACGTCGGAGGATGGCTGCGGTACGGCGTTGGAGATGCGGAAGAAGAAGGCACGGAGAGTGAGCTTCGCGGAGATGACTTCCGTGCACTTCTTCGACCGCGACGAGGAGGAGACTCCTCGAGATTCCCTCGCTAAGGCGGGTGAGGGAAATGCGGTTGAAGAGAACGAGCTAAGTTTCCCTCAATTCGTCAATTTGAAAGCCAACGATTATGGGGAGGACGGAGAAGACTGGAATGTGAGTGATGACGATGAGGATGGAGAGCTTGCAATGCGGAGGTCGTTCCTAAGGCCTATGGAATCTCCTTCTCCGGGCAGTACAATTGGCTCTGCTACCTCAAATGACGGTCAGTACTCCCACCCTTCCCTTTTCAGTTTTCACTGCTTGTGTCTCTTGTTGCATATCAGAAAATCAACTGTATATTTGATTTATGTTTATTTATTTAGGTTAATTGTTTATGTGCGTTATTTTTGGCTGAATTTCTTTTGTACAGATCATTTTTTTGGCCCTGTATCACCCAATTTTATAAGACCTGGACGGCTATCAGATTCTGCCGCTTCAGATGACAATCATGACATTACCATGGATTCAACAGCTTTCTCCATGCATTTCCGTAGCCTTGCTAGGTCAGAGTCAGGGGTAGACTTGAAGACCCCAACTGGCATCCATCTCTCCTTTGAAGAGAAAACACCAACATGCACTCGAGGAAACTCCATGGTGCTCACTGAAACAAAGAAGCCAATTTCTAGTTCTTCTTTCCCTGCTGTTATTGCAAATGGAACTAGTGATTCAAGTGATATGAGTCTGGTTGGTGAACATTTGCAGAAGTATGAGTATGGTAGATTGCCACCTGACTTAGATGCACTTCTAGCGGAAGGAGAAATGGAACTGGATATTGCACCAAGGTCAGATAATATCAGTGCTTCAACGTTACCTACAAACGAGAAACCCAACCACTTAGCATCAGAAGAGGATGGAAGTGGTCTTATGGATCTTGATGAGAGTGATAAGCAGGAAGCAGGTGCCACGGCTTTTGATAACATGCCATCTGAGACTCTGGACAGGATGCTGGATAAGTCAAATGGTGCTCTTGAAGTAGCCCCTCTTTCTCATGATACCTATGGTTCCTCATTTTCTGTATCCAATCCTCCAGATTCTGGCATTTCAGTTGATAATGGAACTTTGTTGTCTAATCAATTAAGTAAAGTAAGACTCTCATTCCTAGTGACTTGGTTGTGTTTCCATGTAAAATCATTAGACATTCTGTCTTCTGAAACCAACAATTTTTACAAGTTTGACATGCTGATGGGTCTGGGGGTTGATATTCATTTTATATCTCATTAACTAAATAGAGACAGAACTTTACAATATACTCTGGTTATCAAAGCAACAATCAAGAATCATTAAGGAATTCAAATAACTGTCATTATACATTTCTTCCAACTTCCAATATCAACTATGCCTTCTAGATCCAAGACTAATTCCTGTCGAAATGAGCTGTTTCAGTACTTTATCAGTGCTAAAGGCAAGTTATTATGTATACATATCTGCCTACACACACATTTAAAAGACTGAAATTTTGACCACTCAGTTTCAACCCTTTACGGCACACATTATCTCATGCATGTTTTTAAGTCCTTATGTGTGTTTGCAATCTTTAACTTGAAAAGACTATACAGAATCAACTGAATTTTATTTTTAATTCACCAACCTCTAATACAAATGTGGCTCATGATGTTCCGGCCCAGTACAAGCACAGTTCAGCTATTCCTCAATCCTGCTTTAGTTCCTACATATGTTGCCTTGATTATGCGGTGCATCTTTTGCACAATATGTATATGCCATTAGTCTGGGTATTGAAATGCTAGAGTGATTGTTCTCTTCAAAAGGTTTCACCGATTTCTTAGTTCTATCCTCGGGTAATTTGGTTGTTACAGTAGGATGGGAAGAAGACTAGATCATTATGCTCCTTTCAATGTTTTCTTTTGATTTTTCAGCAGGAATTATTAATTGTTTCATTTGCAGGACAAGCTAATCCATAACAATATGGATGCTTCTTTTGATGCTTCTGAGGACTGGAGATCTGAGAAGCTTTCTTCAGTTAATTGTGACACACTGTTGAGTCCAGATAGTAGGCATCATGTTCATGGACACACTCCTCGTAAATTGAAATCTCCACTGACAGGGTTTGCATCACCTTCACCTGCTAAGAGAAGACTAATACTCACAGGAAGCTCTGCACAAAAATATCGTTCTAGGGTAATTTCTGCTCAAGATGATTCCTTTATTGGAAAAGAGAATATGATATCCCTGGTGAGCTCCGCATCCATTCAAAGAAGCATTTCCAAACTTGAAAGGCTCAAGGCTTCTGCATTTTCTTCTGCTATGGGTGATAGAATTGATGATGTGCTTGTTAGATCATTGGAGTTTATAAAAACACCTCCTATTAGTTCTAACTTGGAGAAGGTTAATGAAGATCTCAAAGAGAAGCTTGCGGATATTCCTATCATTTGTGCAGAAGAGCAATTCTCGGATGTTGCTCAGATAGAAGGACAGGAAAGACAATCATTCGGCATGGACAGTAAAAGTTTCAAGGCTTTGGCACATGATGAAGGTAAAACTATTAGTGAAAACCTTCAGGCCATGTTTTAAGTGTTGGAAAACTTCAGATTATATCTTTGTTGGCATTCTTTGTACTGATTAACAGAAATCTTACTGACCACCCTCTTTTTTCCCCTTTATTCAATTGCTCAGGGAAGAATTATAGTCCATTGATATCAGAAGACCCTAAGGGGAAGATGTTATTTACTTCTAGAATAGATTCCCTCCAAGCTGAATTTATAGGACAAAAACAAGCAACTGGTACCTCTCAACAAATTCATTTTTCTCCAGGAAAATCCTCGGAAAAACTGTCGTCAACATTGCAAAAATTCCTGTGTAGCCCAAATGGAAAATCAAGGTTGCTTGATCAGCAGAAGGTAAGCAGTGTTCTGAATGAGACTTGTGAAACTGCTACGCACTCAAAAAATGACCTTTCTATGGGTGTAGTTGACTGTGTTCTTTATGACCCTGCTTCTTGTTTAATTGAGAGGAACTCAAATGGGCCATCACTGGAGGTTAGTGATTTATCTCCCTTTTCTAAGTTCTGTTGATTTACATGTATGGTTATGTTTTACAGTGCACAGATGCTCCTTTAGGTTGTAATTGCAGCTTCTGCAATTGTTTTTTTAGCACTTAACAAATCTTAATTGCAGACTCCTGAAAGTCTTACGCATGGTTCAGGAAGGAAAGATCTTCAACCACAGGAACTTAATAATAGTAAACCTTTCTCTGTGACTCAAGATCTACAGCTTGTCACACATAACATGCTTGATGGATCTAGTCATAATTCTGCTCAAGAAAGGGGAAACAACAAATTATTGGTTGAACACAGAGAAAGTCAGGATGAAATTATCACATTGCAAAGGAGTCCAAAATTTCAAAAATATCAGAGTGTAGATATCTCATCTCGTCCTGATGAAGTGTGCAGTGGAAACCTTATAGTTGGCACTGAACTTAAATATTTGAGTGATGTATGTATGTTTTTTAGTTTGGGCATAATCTAATAGCAAGTACCACCTTTTCTTAAGAAATGAAGAAAATGTAAAATATATGATTAGTATTTTCTCTGTAACTAAAAATCTATTTTACTTGCAGATAAAGTCAAAATTCATGGAAAATGCAGATCAATGGGCATCTTTGTCAATAGGGAAACTTAATGTACATGAGGTATACTCTCTTCTTGCTTTATAGTATATGATAACAAATTCCTTCCGTTGCATTGCTTGCTTCAAATTTAATACAAGTTAACTTTTCTGCAATTGAAGTGCTTGCTTCATATTTAATATAGTTAAATTTTCTTCAATCTAGCTCATGCTTCTAAGTTAGTGTGCTCTTCAAGATACTCTCTACCTCTCTTTAGGCGAATCCTTTTAAGTTGTCTTATTATCTGGTGAAAAATTTTCCCATTTTATTTTGTTTTTTAAGTTGCAGATTGACATGCTTCAGGAATTCATACCTTACATGCAAAAGTCAAAAACATATGAGACATTGCACCATGAACTTCTCTCTCAGGTCTGCATACATGGTGTCATCTTTCTAGAAATAAGGAAAAGAAGAAACAAATGCATGCTATTAGTACATTTCAAAAATCAAAAGTCATGTTAGTTATTGATGCAAACTTTTCCGGTATTCTCCAGAAAACATCTGCTCCTCAAAATCTAAAGGAGAAAAGGTGATTTCTCATTCTGACTTTATGTTATGTGGCATTTTCTGTTCTTATCAACTGTCTTGTTTAGCTCAAAATAGTCTTGCATTCAAACATTGAATAAATGCTTGAGCAGGATAGCTGAAGCAAGATTGCTTATGTGTCGGGTCATGTATGAGAAGGCAAAGTTGCACTTGATGCGTGTGAAGCAGGAGAAGCTACAGGTACAGCTTGTGCTTTATTGATTTTGTTTTTTATATCATTATGATTCACTGGGAAATTCCTTTTTGCATGCAGGAAAAATTTCAAACCATAAGCTCTGGGGTTCAAGAATGTAAATCTTTGAAGTTGAATTCTTTGCCTAAACTATCTACAAAATTTGCTAAAGACTTCCATATTGATGTACTTTGTCTGCAGAGGTCTTTTGTTAATCTAAATGGAATGCAAGAGGTATAGTATCAAGCTTAAAATTTTATTGCATTCATTTGCAAGGTGATATGTAGTTACGCTTTCAACTGGAGAAGAGAAACATTGTAAAGTTCAGGATCCTTCATTAAATGAGAGAATGAGAGATACCCATTCAATGGCATTATTTGGGGTTGGTAACTTTGGCAGGTTTCTTTATCGGAGGAAATGAGGAATAAGATAGTGTCCCAAAATGTCTCTTGAAAATCTGGTCTTTTCATGTCTGTGTGTCCATGTCTAACATGCAGTTTTTGTATCTATGTTTTATAGTGAGTGATTATACTGAATTGCATTTATCTTCACTGACAGGTGGCTTGTAACAAAGTGAGCACTATGATGCAGGCCCTGGAAGTTTCAGACAAGAAAATTACAAATTTGAATAAATATTTTCACACTCATTTTAAAATGAAAGGAGAACTAAATTGTAATGATACCATTGCCTTGGTTAAGGACTATTTGGTGAAGAGAAAATGTTGCAGATTCTTCCGTCAGGAGATGCAGGTGTGTAGTTCTGCTGTTTTATTGTATGAATGAACATTATCTTGTGTCTCACTAAAGTTGTTCTGTCTGCTCATAAGATGGGTGTTATTCACAACATGTGGAGTAGTGCTGGTCATCACACTGTTGTCCTCAACTACCTTGGTATCCTGATTCAAAGGTTTTCTCATTTATTTTTCCACTCATTTTTTTTTCAATATATGAAATAATTTTCGGCTTCTAACTACATGCTCTTACATACCAATTTCACTTGTGTTACAGTTTGAAAATAGTTGCTGGTTCAACTTCAAGCATTATCATTTCTAATGAACTCAATGATATGGCTATCACAAAGGTAAGGGTTGTAAGACTGTAGCAAATCTATTTGTACTTGGCTTCTTGTGATTTACTTAATCTATTTGTATTTGTTGCTGAGTTGCTCTGTAGAGTTTCCCAAATATGGATGCTTGCTCTGTATTTGCATTTGTGCTGCCAGGCGAGATATCCAGGAAGTATGTTGGTGCTAGAAGTCTAGCTCAAGAAGTACAGGCGAGTTTGCTATCCTATTTGTGCTTTGCCCTTTTCCCATCAGCCAAGGCATATTTTCAAAAGAAAGAAAAATGAGATTAACCTCCACTATGACTTGTAAAGCTGAGTTCACCTTGCCGCTGCACTACCCCCCCCAAATTTTGATAAGTAATATATAGCTGGTACCCATCGCTTCATACTTGTAATAAGAAGAAAATATTCTTAGGCATTGGAAATCTGGAATGAAGAGGGAGGATGACTTTGCTTTCAATCCACCTGATAATTTTAGTCATTTCGCATTCAGCAACATATTATATGGTCACAAGAATGTTGTTTATGTGTGCAGATGACTCAGTCCCTTTTAGGCAATTTGGTTGATGTGGTTGAGGAGGTACAGTTGGCGCGTATAGAGCTTTGCAACCTGATTGATACTCGCTTTTGTTCTCCTACTGGTAAATCCATTCCTTTCTTCCTCCTGCACAATTAGGCAATAGGGTTTGCAAACACATTGGACTTCAGATAAAGTTCGTCCCATACCTGGTTTTGTTATCACATTAGAACTGATATTTATTTTTATAATTATATTAGTTTTGATGAAAAATATTAGTGGACTACTCTATTTTTAAAATAATTTTACCATGTAATGCTCTAGTAAATGTAGTTAATAACTTTTTTTTTAATCTACTTGGAATTAATAATTATTTAAAGATTCAAAGGTCAATATTTTTTTTGAAGAGTTTCAAAGGTCAATATTGTGATGGAATATTCGTTTTAGTTTGAAAAAACATATCAAGCATAAAGTGTCCTTAATCTTTATAAAATAATAAAAACAAAATATCTTATCTGATATCAATTATATGTGAGAAATAACTAAATTCTATTTTAATTTTCAAAAATGTTATTATAGCATTCCCCTAATTTTGGTATACTTTGTATTGTGTATGTAATATTGACCAAAAAAATTGACAATTGACAGCTGGAGACCTTGATCTGCAACTTCATTTCATCAGTTTTAAGAGTGGCATTAAAGTGAAAGTAACACTTGGCTTATCGTTCTTGAATAGGTATGTCAAGCAGCCTGTCATTTTCTCTGCCTTATCTATGTGAAACGTGTCAGTCATGTTAAAGATCTGAAACAGTATAAGAAATTTACACTCATTTTTTTTGCAAGATTGCTCACGGCAAATATCTGATCAACGTTTATACACACACACACACACATATATGTCATGAAATATTGACTACTTGTTTCATACAGAGGGATCTATCCTTGGGAGATCATCCCATGTGTGTGTGCAACTGGAGCTGATGGGACAGATGAAGCAATTGTAGGCGATGTTGAAAATGCATTGAAGAGTGTTAAACCAGGTTATATGGGAATTATACGGTTATGTAGGTGTATTTCCAGCGCAATTCAATCTGCGAGCTGGTGAACTTACTGGTGACAAGATCTCGGGATAGATGAGATGGTGCGAGTTGGCTATACATTAGGATCTTCTTCTATGATAGAAAGGAGAGTAATTTGGCGTGTATGAATATGAGTTGGTGAATATATTGATGATTAGTGCAGTTTTGTAAGAGTAGCTTGTTGTTGAATGGTTTATGATTGATTTCAGTTGTGTAAAGAATAATAGTGATGATGGTCAATTGTTTGATCGAAAAGTAAGAATTGTATTATATCTGCACTTTTTGCTGTCCCTACTTGTATCCTCATCCTCAGTCAACTGTCCCCCCCTTTTCCCACTCCCATCCGATTGGCCTATTTTCTTCTCCCTCTGATTTGGATTTAGGGCCCATTTGAATTTTGAATTTTCATATATTACATTAAAGATTTAATATTATATATGTCGGTAGTAGTTGATTAGTTCATATAATCTCATGCGCTGTTAGTTCTCATAAGGTTAATAATGCGATAACAAATGAATTTATGTTGTGGAATAATCACGGTTATAAAAGTAAATTTGCACTTATTAGGGTATGTTAATAACAAAAACAATAGTGTCACCCTCTAAGGTTACACAATAAGTTTTATCTTTAGGTTACACAATAAGTTTTATCTTTGCATACTCAGAATAGGTATTGGAACTTAGTTTTTAATTTGAGAGAAAGTATGATATTAGGTGATAAATAGTGCTTTAAGGAGTGAAGAAGATAGGAAAGTTGACAGCAAACAAAATCAATCTGAGAGTGATAATGAGCTGTCTTGCGTTGTGAGGTCTACTCTGCCGTGACAATTTCAAACAAAATATTAAACATGACAACTATATTAATATACGTTTACACCTATTTATCATTAAAATTCAACATTTGATTACAGAAAATAAAAAAGGGGTGCAAAATAAGTTTGAAAATCTTTTGGTACAGCCTCAGCTCTACGTACCTACACTTTTGTTTGCATCCCGCCGTCCCACATGTTTTCCACGCAATTTTTCTTTTTCTCCTTGTGTTTGAAAAGATTATTAGTCAAATTTTAACGCCAATACAACAACCACTTATAATTACATCATAGCCGAGTGGTTGCGGTGGTAGGTAAATATCTGAATTCTAACCTTGCAAGAGGTGAAATCTTGAGAAATAAGTAAACATTCAGATCACTGTATCACTAAGATAGGTAAGTTATGCCAACTGACCAACTAGAATATTTAATAGTCTAGATCTATTCACACGGACTCATAAAAAGAGATTCACTTAAACAACAACATATAAGAAAAAAAGAGAGGAAAGAAGGGCAGAAAAAGGTGAAGAGTGAAGAGTAAGAGAGAAGGGTAAAGGAGTAAATATAGGAGAGTAGCTTTTTGAGGGTACAATGCTCACTCACATTTCTCATCGTTCAATTCAAGTGGCTGATTGTTACCTCATCAACTGCCTTATCCTAAACAAACAAAATCCATTTTTATTAATTAATTTATCACACTCATTTTATTCTTTAGTTATTATTATTTTTATTGTTATTATACTTTGCGTACGAATTTGTGTATATACTCGCTACTCTTGCACGCCACGTGACCTCCATCAGTATTACCATCCATGACATCACTATGGCCGTATACCCGTGAAAGCTCAAATACAACACAACTGTCATTATTATTATTATTATTATTATTATTGATTGATTGATTTTGTCAAGATTGAATTCACCGTAAACCAGTTATGAAAGTACATAATATGAGTAGAAAAATAGTACTCTTTCAGTCTCATTTTGTTTGTTTGGTTTAGTTAACTAAATTTAATTGAAGTTATTTTTAATTCAATTTTTTATAATATTAAGTTTGATATTAGTATATAAAATTTATAGATTTAGAAACTACATTAAAAGTATTATTAAATACAAAAAATTAAATTTAAAAATATTTAAAATTATTAAAAAAAATAAACAATGAAGAAAAAGTTAGTTTGACAAATGAATAATAAACATGACATGTAAACTGAGATAGTAGTTTTATTACTTTGAGCGTTAGGCTATTGTCTCCCTCACAAAAATTGCCCTCTAGACCTGTGTTCTTCTTCTTCTTATTCGACTAACAATTGGCTCCAAGCCTATTATTTTATTTAACCAATAAACCTCCAAAAATCCATTATCTTAATTAATTGGTCCAAGTTTCAACTCACCCCTAGTCATCTTCCGCCTTGACCCGGACCACATTATAATTTATTGACTTTATAGAAAATTTTAATTTTTATTCTGTCTTATTTTATTTATTACGGAGTATATTTTAGTTCTTAATGAATCACAAAATAATATACGGAGTATATTTATTTTTATAATATAAATATAATTTACTTTTTTTTTTTCACTTTACTCGTCATCTTTTTAAATATTATTTCAAACTTTTCACTTTTTTTTTTTTTTTAAGAAAACACAATTGCATTAATAATCAATCAAATGAGCAATAGAGGCCGGTGGAACATACATCCACGACCCTAGGACAGACGAAGAATCTGTTGCCCGTGCCAAGACATGAACCACCTGATAAGCCACATTTGATTTTAAAGACGAAGCCTAGCACATCACTCTGGCAACAAATGATAAAATTGAAAAAAATAAAATTGATCTCATTTTTTCTAGATTAAAATGGTATCAAACACAATTAATACATTCACTTTGAAACTTCAGCGAATATTCAAGTTTTTTACTTTTCTAGTTTTTTTTTTCTTTTTTTTCTTTTTTGTTTTTCATTTATTAAAAAAAACTCCATAATTAACTAAGTGCAATATTTCCAAAGAAAAAAAGAAAAAAAGAAAAAAAGAAGTACAATATTTGCAGTACACTAAAGATTGAGTGATTAACCATTTAGTATACTAAAAATGAACATATATATCAGTGGTAAACATTGCAATGTAGATTATGATTTATCGTAAAACAACTAAATAAATGAAAATCTCTTAGTTATCATTAATTTTAATGATTCTTACATATGTATTCATGTCTTAATTTGTATACCCTCGAATTTCAACATAAAAATCTGTTTTCTTTTTCTTACCAAAATAAGAAAAAGGTGTCAAATAATCATTTTAAATTGATTGCTATTTAATTATTTAATATAATTGTTAACTGAGAAGTAATTTTTTCTTCTTCTTTATATCGGAAACAAATAAGTGCATTAAATAATGTTTAAAATAAGTGCATGCATGTAGTCGTTTAGTGAAATAAAAGTAATGTATATAATGAATAATAATGTTGAGAATATTTTGCATGCAACATTGTGTGTATTATCTTTTATTTGATGGCAGTCTATAAAGAAATAAAGTTATGTCTTCGCTACTAGCTATACATAGTTTTTTGTAAGGATTAAAGCTAAGTATTTTTAGATAATAGCAAGAAGTGAGTTAAAAAAAATATATGTATAAAGTCTTTTATCACACTTACACATACTTAGAAAAAAAAAACTGTATAAACTCTCAAATTTGTACAAAGAATATACCTTAAAAAGTGTACAAATAACATAAAGTCAAATTATGTGAATTTCACTTTGGTTATTAATACAAATTTTGACATCTACTCCATCCATATATTAACTTTAAAGACTTGACATACTTTATCAAACAAAAATTCAGCATTTCAATTAAGTTTATTTATTAGTCATCATACTTTTGTGTTAGGTATCTATACCTAATAAAAAGAAGTGCAACATTAGATGTATTTTCATTTGTGTGGCGGGTTCTACTTAGTACACACACTTGAATAATAGTGATTACATATTTCTCTTGTCATCTAAAAAAGTAGAGCATCGTTTTTATTCATTTTTTCTTTTAGTAAAATTATATGTGGTGAAAATGTTAGTTATTGCATATAAATTTATCATCATTTTACTAATAAGAATGTGACTTTTTAAGGGGGAGTTTGGTTTAATTTGATGGAAAATATTTTTCAAATAAATTTGTTTAAATTTGAGAAAAAATAGATTTTCTTTCATTTGGTTCATGAATAGCTTTTTCCACTTGAAAATATTCTCTCAAGAATGAGGAAAATGTTTTCATTAGCTCACCATTGGTATTTTGTTTTCCATAAAAAAGATTTTTCAATGGAAATTTAGGACAATTTTGCTGGTCCTCATAGAACTTTCTTAATTGCTGTTGCTGTTGTTGTTATTGTTGTGTACTGATAATATGATATATTGATCTTTATACTCATTATATTTCTTACTATTCCAAGTGCAACCAAATAATGAAATTAATATTCTCAGTAACTTTTTTGACCAATCAAACAATGTAATTAATCTTTCCGATATTTTTTTAAAAAATAAAATTGAATTTCAATTTTATTTCTTCTTAAATATTTTTCGCGAATCAAACAGGCCGTAACGATTTTATCTATCTTAATAGGTCAAGGTTTATTTTATTACTCCGTATTTTTTTTCCCCTTGAAGAATCCGTACATGGTACATGTTTAAGTACAGGGGGGAGAAGAATACACGTATGAAAATTGTGGGCAAGTAGAGTACATAGGTATATGATATTTTGGATCTTCAAAAAAGGTATATGATATTTTGGTGAGATAAAATAATACAAAAAGGAAAAGAAGTGGGACCCAAAAGGACACAAGAAAAGTGGGGCCTAACTTTTCACTTTCATGAAAGGGACAGGGTCCCACCCTCACAACTCCATTTTCTCTCTCTTGCACTTTTTACATATTAATATATATTTTTAATTATTATCCCATTTCTCTCTCCTGCACTTTTTATCAGTTTATTACTTATTTTAAAGTATTATCCCAAACTCCCATATTTCAACAAACTAGCACACAACTAGCCAGCAGAGGTGCGAGAGATATATATTGAGAGAGGGAGAAGGAGAGAGAGAGAGAGAGAAAGGGTGTCTGGAAAGGTCTGATCTTTCTGTTTTAGGGTTTTCATTGTCCATGTGAAAGCTGCTGAGAAAAAAAGGTTATCTGTACTTGTCTCTGTTCTACAGTTTTCTTGGCCTGCTTCACAGTTAATTTACGCAAAAAGGTAGATTTCCTTCAACCTTTCCCCTCCTTTTTTTTGCCATCTCAAATGGGGTTTCTGTTTTCTTCCTCTATTAGGATTTAGGATTTAGGAGTTGGGTTAATTTTTACGGTGTGATCCGTTTCTGATTTTGAGGAATTTTAAAGCTCATGCAGTTCTTTGTATTATTTCGTCTGTTCCTAAATTTGTGAACTTTGTATGGATTTGAAATTTGTAGCCTTTTTTCGGCTTGAATTCCTGAATTTTTTAATCGGGTTTCGTGTCTTCACTTGTTAGCTGGATTTCTCCTTGTCCAGTTCCTGTGTGTGGTATGTATTTCTTGCATATTTCTTTATTGGGGTGAAATGAATGATTTAATTAAATGAAAATTTTAACAAATTTGTAAAGATCTATTTTTTTATTACAAATTTTTGAATTTTTGGAGTCACTTGGTCAGGAGACTGAATTTTTCATTTGGGTTTCTGTTGATTTTGAAGATTAGGATGGCCAGGAACAAATGGCTGTGGTTTAAATTCTTCACCTTTTTGTTCTGATTCTTGGGAATCAGTTTGTTTGGAGTACTTTTCTTTTTCTTTTCTGGAGTAAACTGATTGGTTGTTATTCTATTGGCATCTCATATGCTTTTTGCTTTTTCAATTTGTTTTTCCATTTACTGTAACAGCCGCCAATTTGATCCTATGTTACAGAACAACCTTGTTTTAACATGGTCGGAGTATGAATTTTATAAAATTTGAGTTTAGGACAAAAAGAAAATATTGTGCAATACTTGAGATGTTGAATCCTTGTTCTTTGGATTTTTTGTCCATTTCTTGCTATTATTTCCAAGTTATGGTGCAATTGTCTTGGTTTTATTTTATTTTATGTATCTGTATTCTGTGCTCTCATTGTATTTGAGTTTTAGTAATGCCAATTCTTTTTCCTTGTAGCAGTGTGAGGAGTGGTTGTTTGTTGGAAGTCTTCATTCATAAGCTATTTTATTTGGTTAAAAGGATAGTTTCAAGCTGAAGTTCTGAGAATTGTGAGCTTGCTGGGCTTTGATAGTGAAAAATCGAAAGAGAGTAATGGGTTATATGTGTGAATTTTGCGGGGAGCAGCGATCTATTGTATATTGTCGGTCTGATGCAGCTTGTTTGTGTCTTTCCTGTGACCGGAATGTTCATTCTGCAAATGCCCTTTCACGGCGTCACCCCAGGACACTTGTATGTGAAAGATGCAATGCACAGCCCGCGTTTGTGAGATGCATTGAGGAAAGGGTGTCTCTTTGCCAGAGTTGTGATTGGGCGGGGCATGTTAGTTCTAGCACAGGTTCGACCCACAAGAGGCAAGCAGTTAGTTGTTATTCGGGCTGTCCTTCAGCTGCAGAACTTTCTAGTATGTGGTCATTTCTCTTAGATTTCCCTTCAGTTGGTGATTCCACTTGTGAGCAGGGAATGGGTTCAATGAGCATCACCGAGAACTGTCCTAGAGATAGCCAAGGACCCGAAGGAAAGAACGTCGCTCAAGATGTGTCTGCAGTGGATGATGCTAGTGCCATGAAAGCCGAGAATGAATCCAACATTTGGATGGCACCTTCGGTGTTAACTGTAGACAACAAGCTGCAGAATGTGGAACTGCCAACTGGAGCTACCATTCCTACTAACTCTACTTCACCGAAGGTAATATAGTTTTTTGACCGAAATTTTTCAGTTAAAAGAATAAGATTGTGGACTATTCTACAACTTGTCGGCTTGATTTTGCTGGCAAATCCATGTTTATGTTGGCACTTGTACATATCCCGAGCCTATAGCTTGTGGTCCATTTCACTTTGATGTGCTTACCTGCCCCTTAAGAAGAGTTTGTCATATGACTCGCCATTCTTCAGTGACATTTAACAAATAGTGATTTTTTGCCATTTTGGGCTGTGGTGGATGCTTTTTTTTTTTTTTTTTTTTCCCGGTTTTCTCTAGTGGTACCATTTTACTTTTTTCTTGGAACTCTATATCACCACTTGTCAAAAATTTTTAACTTTGCCTTAGACTTTGACTGAACCAAGGCCTTTTCTAAGTGCACATAGGGAAGGGAGTAAAAAGGGCTTCTTATGCTGTTATATCTTGTGCATTGAACTTTTTAGATTAATCTTTCTGCTTCATTCTAACTTTTCATCAATTCTCGAGAATCACTTGGCCTTTCTATCTCGTTTACATTCAGGTTTGCTATTCTGGAGCTAAAGGCCCAAGTTTCTATGAGGATGATCCTTTTAATATGGATTTCAATGTGGATGAAGTTGATATAAGTATGGAAAATTACGAAGAACTATTTGGCATGTCTCTTAATGAAGGGATTGATGACTTTTTCGGAACGAAGGAGATGCCTGCTGCTGATTCCAGTTGTCAGGGCGCAAATGCCGTTGAGGTTGTTGTCATATTGAACTCTGTCTGCCCGGTTATTATTTATCTAACATAAGTAACTATTTGCAAGGCTCGTAACTGGACTGCATCTAGATAAAATGATACTTCATAACAACGGTGTTATTTATAGTTCATGCTTAATTACCTCCATTGTTCTTGGTGTTTTTAAATCCTCCATGTTAAGGTTTATCGTTGCTGAAGTAATCAATTCTTTATTTGATCTTTCGAGTTAAATATTTTCAAGTCTTATGCTTTTTTTCATTTGGTCCTAATTCATGAAGTTCGGTCACCTAATTCTGTTGATTATTTTTGTCTCGTGATCTTTGTAGGCCTAATTTGCCTCGTCTAATGTGGTTGTAGACTGAGATCTAGTAATTTATGCTAGGGGTTATCAATCCCTTCTTGCTGGCAAGTGTTTGTTTGCACATGCAATTTCATATTTATGCCCGCTTGTCTCTGATTCTTTTATAATTCTTGAATGGCCTTTCAAGTGGTGAAAGTTTATAGTCGTACTGATATCTATGCACAAAGCACTGAAATGTATTGATTCTTGCTAGGGGGCCTCGCTCGGACAGGTGAATGCGATGCAACCAGCGTGCAGCAATGCTGCATCTGCGGATTCCATGATGAGCTGCAAAACCGAACCGAACTTCTGTTTCGCTAGACAACAGTCCAGTCTCTCGTTCTCTAATATCACTGGAGAGAGTAGTGGTGGAGATTATCAGGACTGTGGCGTTTCCTCGATGCTCCTCATGGGAGAGCCACCGTGGGGGCCCTCTGGTCCCGAGAATTCATTCCCGTCATCCAGCAGGAGCGATGCTGTATTGCGCTACAAAGAAAAGAAAAAGACACGCACGTAAGATCTCTTTTCCTTGAAATTTCAAAGCATCTGAACGGGGCCCACCATTTATGAAGTTCATAAACGGAGGGCTCGTTTTTCTTGATGTACCCGCCATTTATGAAGTTATGATGGTTATTTGCTCGTTCATTTCCAATACCATCTATTTAGTCGTGTTCTTATAATGTTATATAGATTTGAAAAGCACGTGAGGTATGCTTCACGCAAGGCGAGAGCTGACGTTAGGAGGCGTGTGAAGGGGCGGTTCGTCAAGGCTGGCGATGCTTATGATTACGACCCTCTCAGCCCAACCAGAAGCTACTGAGAGTAAAAATTTTATCCATACACATAAGGAAAGAAATGATCCAAGAAAATTTGGAAGAATTTATCTACATTTTCTTGCAAATGGCTGTTGCAATGACAGATTTTGTGATTCTATCACAGGGAATCTCGGTTCCTCGAAGTGAGAAAACATTGGGCATGCAAAGAACGATGCTTCCTCGCACAACATCAATCAGATTCAATATATCACGCAAGATGGATCTCCTCAGATTCGTTGACACAACTAGACAAAAACTCTTCCATGGGCTTATCCCGCATGGGTTCAAATCACAACTTCGGCCTCCTCTTTTCACACAAACGAACGATGATCAAGTTTATACCGAGAATTCAATTCAAGATCCCAGGTTTTATCTGCCTTGATCATCTAACAGATGGATTCGGTTTCTGGTTCAGCCTCAGAGGATTGAAAAAACCGCCTGTAATATTTTTTTTTCTCGTTCCTCTGTCGGTCTGTGTATATATTCTGACCAGCATGCAGTATTTAGGAGTTGAGTGACGACGATATCGATTGCTTCCCACTTCCCAGGATATATGACACCAAAGAAGGCAAAGAAACTTAGTATTGTAATTTTTTCATTTGTTTTGTGGGAGACATGCATTTACATGTTGTAGCTAGGTTGTCTGCTATGCCATTCAACACAGATTATACAATAATGTTCTCAAATATATGTATATACTGTAAGTTGCTTGAGTATGATCATGATTTTTTTTTTTTGAATACTATTGATTCTGTTACAATGCAGTATCTGTTCATAACTACTTTATCAACTTGAGTGCTTCTGAGGCTCGAACCCATAGGCCACAACTTTCATATATAAGAGCAAATTGGTGCTACTAGATCACAAAGTCTATGATATAATCTGATGAAATTCAAAAACTTATATTATTATATACTAATAATAATAAAAAAGAGGATGGTGGGAAAGGTCACAGGAGGTCCACTTTTGATAGCACCAATGTAAATTGGAAAGGTTGCAGAGTCACAGGAGCTCCACTTTTTATATGGTACCAAAAGATCGACCACAGAGAAGAGGAGAGGAGTTGTAGTGTACTGTGGTGTACACTGTAGTGCAAGTGCATATCCGTTTCTTGCTCGCCAATGCAGCATTAAATGATGGATCATATTATTCGTTACAACAACTTTTTCCTTCTTACAATCTCACCAAAAATATCGCCTCTACCTCTTACCTCTACCACACCAACCGGCATTAAGTGGGGGGCAGATGAGCCACAGGCTGACACAACTAACATCATTCAATCAACCACATCCAGATACAAGAGTTCACACTATCTGCCCATAGACAACTCAGTTGGTCACATAGATGAAATTTGAGAAGAAAGATTAGAAATTGAGTCTCATTAGCGACGGTGTGGGAGTAACCTCTCAAAGTGAAGGGCTTTCTGTACGCAATAAGCAAATGTCTAATCTCTGTATTTAGCTGAGTTACCATGATTTATATCATTCAAGATGCTCTTTCGAGTCAGGACATGGGGATCATTGGGTTGGGAATAAAGAGTTCACACTATCTACTATAACTCATGAGTTATGACTATATTGAATCGAGATGTGACCCATTACCAATAATACAATTCAATTTATTTGCTTATTCTATTCAGTCTCTGTATTTTCCTTATCACGCCTTTAAAAAATTGAATTATATTTATATTTATATTAATAATGTAACTCCACTACTTTTTTAATAGGACAAATGCTATTAAAAATTCTTCCAAAACTCCATTTAAACACATTACCTATTTTAAGAGTGTGATATATAATTTAAACTAAAAAGAATCTGAATTCATCTTCACCCAACTTAAATTAAAAATGGACCCTACTCAAATTATTATATTAAAATGGACACTCAAAATACGTTAATTTTACCAAGAATAAGGTGATGGAGGTGGACACATAACGTATGTAAAGGTAGGTAGCTAGAACTGCGTAACGGCACCAAGCGTCCAAGCTAAGTAAGGTAGCATATGTATACGTTATGTTGCCACATGGGCACAGGGCCGGTTTTTTGGTTTGCGGGGTCCTGTGCTAATAACTAAGTGAGACCCTATCAAAGTATAAATAAACTGTGAATTGAAGAAAAATTGCAAAGAGAAAAATGCAAAAAACCTAATTTTGAGCCAATATAATCACAAATACATATATTAACTATTAGGTCAGGGCTTTACTAGGGGCCCCCAAAATTTTGGGGCCCTGTGCGGTCGCACGTCTTGCACTCCCTAAAATCCGGCCCTGCATGGGCATATACTAATACTAATACTAGTTTTAGTTTATAAAAGAAGGGATCCCTTCCCTTGGTAAGCCTGTCCCATATATGCATTCTTTTCATTTTCTCAGCTTTCCCTTTTAGGTAGACATGTCACATGTATGATTGTGCACACACATAAGTACGTGCATTTTTGTAAAATATTTTTATCATGTCTTAATTTTTTTTTAATAGAGTCAGTTGTATTCAAAAAAAAATAAAATCATTACAATAAAAAACTAAATCAAAAATTATTTCTAAATTACAAACTTTCTCGTAAATCAAAACACTAGCAACAACACGACAATCTTCGGCAATTAGTTAAACATTCTATTTTTTTTTAAGAATTAAATTAATTACGGCATTAATCATTATTTATATTAATATATTAATAAAATAGAAATGCAAGGAATCTGTGAGAAAATATTGGACGAAATCGATGCCCAGAAATGAATGAAGGGTATACACAACAAACGTGGAGCTCTTCAGCCTTCAGGTACAATTAATTAATGAAAGAGAAATTGTGTTCAAAAAATCTATAGAAAATCTTCAGCAAATATTGTATGGTTATCAACCTACATACCTCTTTCAATTAGTCCGGCCCATCCATTAATTCTAAATACGAAATGGCTCCTTCTAAGATTTTTCTCTCTCAACAATTTTGTAGTGTATATATATATATATATATATATATATATACACACACACACACACACACACACACTCATGATCAAATGAGTTACCCTTTTCCATGTGTCTGTGTGGACAGATCTGAACCATTGAATCAATTAGAAAACAATAGAATGAAATTTATGCTTAAGTGAAAAATACAATGACATTTTTGTAAATATGTAAAACTTGTAGGAAGATTTTTTTATTTTTTTATTTTTTGAAAAAGCCATATTAAAATGAGTAGAATTTGAAATAAAAGATGTGGTGACATTTTTGTAAAGGATTATGTTACACACTCTATTTTTATCACTTACAAACCAACCACTACATTATGTGGCAAAATCTTAGCCATTATTAAAATTAAAATTACAAAAGGAAAATTAATGTCTGGGATTTTGACACATCATGGTGTAGTTATTTTGTGAGTGGTAAATTGAAGAGGTGTTTAACATTTTTCTTTTGTAAATATGCAAAAGCTCTTTCATCATTTAAGGAAAAATAGTGAGAAAATATATATTGTTTTGATGTAAATACGCATGAACAGATTATGAAAGATAAATAATATTTTTTGATACATTAAATTTATCAACTTATGCTAGACTAATCTTAAATTCTTAGAACCTATTTTCGCGTGTACACTTCGTGCACAAAAAGTATTTATAATTTTTTACCTACATTAATCTATATGCGCTCTAAACACGGATTGTTATATTATAACTAAAAAGAATGCAGCATAACTATTTATTTTTTATTTTTTCTGAAGAATTAGATGGGAAAAGATTAAGATGGTATTGGGCCACATCCTGGATAAAAGTGGCCACTAAGTGCAACTAATTAGGAAGAGATAAGTATCCTTATGACGTAAGGAATGTGGTGTTTTATACCATGATTAAGAAAAGACATGAGAGACATTGACCAAACTCTCAATTTCTTTCTTTCTTTCTTAATCGTCTCTGATCTGTATCTGAAACTCCATTAATTTGTGTCTGCAAGTCTGCAATTCTTCCTCAAACCCACAACGAACATTAATTTCAGCAAACTGACGAATGTGTGGAGGGGCCTGAGAGCGTTTTATGGCATAAATGCGAGGGGGGTGGTCTCTTTAGGT
>CM008333.1:24795243-24806814 GCA_002525835.2 Ipomoea batatas | reverse complement strand
ATATACTTCTTCTACTTTCTTTGTTTCTTACAAAAAAAAAAAAAAAAAAAAAAAAAAAAAACCTCGTCGCTTTCCTGAGGGCTAACCTTCCAGAAGGGAAAAGATGCAGAATGTAATATAGGAATGTCCAACTTTCACAGATATCCAAGTAATCTGAAGGTTCAGAGGGGCTAACAAATGCCCGGGAAAAACAATTCACGTGTACCTGTTAAACGAAGTCTAACTGTCATCAATTGTTGCGGGAGGATTACGCCCTTTGAATCCTCCTCTTAAGCAATGAAAAGACAATGTCTCCGGCCAACTATTTTTTTTTTCCTCTTCCCTTGTCCGTTTGGATGACTTAATCATCATTTTACACTAAACCTGCAGTAAATGATACCATCACGCAGTTTCCTCCAAGTTGCAAAAATGGTGGATTGGCATTTCTTGTTTCCAGTCTGTGAAACAATACTATTCCTTAGAAGTTGTTTGGCCAGTTAAGTTGAGAATACTGTGGTTGTTGATAGACAGTAGCTGTCGGTCCCACCATATCAACGGGACCAGCCATGGCTTGAGACTGCTGCAGGAGTGGGTGAAGAAGAGTGGGGTTAGTAACTGGAGGTACTGGATGATAAATACCGGCAATGGGTCCATGCCCAGGCTGTGTGGGTGTAAACGCCATGTGACTCTGAGGAAGACTGTAAAAAGGACTAGCCTGCAAGCTAGATACATCTCGACCAGGTGCAGTAATCCAGACACCAGACCCCTCATTCTGCAAGGATCAAACCGCCTTGATAATTAATCAGCAATATAAAACAATTCATGTGACAATTGAAAAATCAGTTTTCTTATCAGTTCGCCCTTCACAAAAATGGTCCGTGAGCAATTGATATTTAAAATTTCAATTAGAACAAATTCTACGCACAAACTTCAACCAACACAGTCAAAATGCTCTTTCGATCATGTAAAAGCCCCATAACGCAACATCAGCAATTAGTCGATGGCTAGTTGCCCAATCTTTCTTTTCATTTCTTTTTTCCAGACAATAATGGCTTGCATCAGCAAGGGATAGCAATTTGAACCCTAAAAATGTTAAGTGCAACCTAATGACATTTAAAAAAATAAACGAACCTGTTTTTCAGTACAACGGGGATATCACACTGACCATACAAACCATAGACCTATTACCAACTCGACATTTTCAAAGTTCATAATAACAAAAACAAAATATTGATATTGCTACTAGAGATTGCGTTTGGTTGGGTGAAAACCATAGGGGCTAGTAGAGTCAGGAGGAGGATTTTCCTTGCTGAGTAGTAGAGGTCTGAGGTTTCAGTCCAACACTGGACTTCCTAGCATACCAAACACCAGGATCAGTACAAAAAATACTCACACAAATGGAAGAAAATGCTCATTCCTCTTCTCCTCTCCCTTCCCGAATGACCCTACCCTTCCATGAACTAAAGGCGGGCTAAATGACACGACTCCGAAAGGAAAAACATACATGGGAAATAGAAAAGAAGGCATGTTCATAGAAATTCTAATGTAACTTAAACCAACCTGTTGCGCGCTGTCATAAACACTACTCTCCTTCAATTGAGATGCAGAAAGATCTTCATTAGATGTTGGATTCCCTGCTGCTGCTGCGGAAGGAGGATTATAATTAGCTGTTGATGAGCCATATGGTCCATAGCTACCAGGAAGTCCAACATGAGTTGAATTTGGCACATTAGCTCCCTGCTTATATTGTGAAAGTGAATACTTGGCAGCTGCTGCTGGAGGTGGATAAACACTTCCAGCCAGGGGTTGCTGAGGAAATGCACCATTGCTCAGAAATTGATGCATTACTGGTGGTGGAACAAAAAATGGTGAAAAATAGTGACCGTAAGGAAAATAATTTGGCAGGTAGTGGGTAAGGTGCACCCCAGATGGTTGTCGGTATACTGCAAGAGGGGGTTGAGGTACAGCTATAGAACTTTGATGAAGGCCAGCAGTTTGAGTCACAAGTGATGCAGCAGCTGCTGTAGTTAAGACCAGAGGGTTGGCACCCTGTAATCAATTTAAATATACTTAAGTCAGCATATGTATGCTAATCCATCATTGAGCAGAAAAGGTTACATAGTCAACCAATAAGCATAAACACAAGGTTGAAATTTCACATGCTCCGGCCTAGGGTTTGAAGAATGTAATATTGTGCAAAAATAGGATCAGAAGTGTATTTAAAACACAAATTTGCTACTCAAAAAATGCATTTTCTTTGTGCTTCCACTGATCTAAAATCCCAGCTCTGCCAACACTGTTTTTCATGAACTGATAAAATAAGTATTTATCCTCTTTTCAGGAAAATAACATTCTCTCTAGGAGTTGAAGACAACTTTTTTCCTTTTTACTCCATCCAGTCCTCCCCCTTTAATTTCCCAGACAAAAAAAAAGAATAAAGATAAGCAAAAGTTCTGATAATTGTCAGACCTCTTGATTAGATTGCGTAGTTTGTGTGGATATATTTGCAACATTTCCATTGTACTTGGCCTGAACACCTGCTGAATGGAAGGGTGAAATGCGGCCATCACCATCCCCACTAGACCGACAGAATTGAGGATAGTAGCTTGTTGGATCAAATGGTTGTGGAACCTAGACAGATAAGTTAATAGATTTATAGATTTGGTGCTTGTTTGGCCCGAGTAGATAAAAGGTAAAAGGATATATTTTAAAAAGAGCATATAAAAGAACATTTCAGAATATATTTCTTGTAATTATTTAGAATCAATGTGTCTAATTTTGGAATATAATACAATTTCATTAACAGGTTTGTGTCTCTCCACAAAAGAGCTTTTCAAATTAGCTTCAAATTGAGGCTTCCCACAAAAAAGGAGGCAAATAGCCTTTCTTCTACTTGAAAGAGCACTTTGTGAAAAACATTGTTTGGTCCAGCTTATTGCCTCTTGGAGTAACTTTGTGGAAAACAATGTTTGTCCTAGCAAAGAACTATTTTCAACCCCAGGTGCTCTCCACATGCCATTGGCAAATGTGGGGAGCCATATACAGTTCATTTCAATGAGGAACAATTTTAATAGTACAAGTCAGGAAAGCAATCAGCCAATCAGGTATTCTCTAAAGCTAAGGATTATAATCAAAAGACCAGGTCGACATTTTAAAGGAAATTTATGTAAATGGAGCCACATAAGTATATAACCAGAGAACATATCGTGAAGACCAGAGAAAGGAGACTTACAACAACATTTGGAAGCTGTGGAATGTCACAAGCCTGAGATTCAGAGTTTTCAAGAGGTCCAAGCTGACTGCCTAGTATTGGTGGCATGATGCCACTGTGGTTAGGGGATGTCTGTACAATGGAATATTGATGATCACCATGCACATTCTCTTGTTTTGATTCGTTGGATTCTACAATAGAGGAAGAAAGCTCATCCCCCTTGGCCTTGGATAATAGATTCTCCTGCCCCTCTGAAGATGATGATGGTGGAGGATCAGGATAATCTGCCATATCTGCTATTGCCAATGCACTTCCATCACTGCAAACAATCATGAAATCCACTCATTGAAAAATGCTAGGAAAGATGAGAATATAGCTGGATGTTAAAAAGAAAATATATGATAATGAGGATAAAGAATTTCAAGCTCACATAAGCTGAGCTTGTTCCCTTTGCTTCCTGAGCCCAAGTAGACAAAGATATTACAAGATATAAATAAATAAAAATCTTTAATTCTTTATCACACTTCCACAGTTCCAATCAAGATCTTGTTTGGCGTTGGAAACCAAGAGAAGAATAAGGAGCAATTTCCAATTGACTTTCCATACCCTTTCTAACTTCCACTAGCCATTAAAAAATAAATAAAGTGGTAGAAGTAAAATATACTGAGTAGTTCACATCGATCAGTATCTCCACTTCTAATTTTAGGATACCAATCTCTTTTTGTCCCACTGGTGTTCTGGATACAAATATAAGTGATGCAGAGTATTTATAAACAAGAATTTGAAAATCATAGGAATTGTATTTTACTAAGGTGCAGAGAGAGAGACCTTGGAAGTTGTTCCTTTGCAGTTTCTTCAATAGCATCAGAAGTTTCAGAAAGAGATGGATTCTTATCATTCTTGGTTCCACTGTTTGAGGTTGTGTTTAAGCCATGTATAGCATCAAAGCTTCCAAAACAAAATCCAAGTTTTTCAGCTTCAGGTACATGAAGGTGATTTGGGATGATAACATGTTGAACATCCAAAATGTGAGACTCCTCAAACTTCTTTTGAAGTTCAAAACCAGCTTCTTCTGCACCCAGAGCAACAGGTATAGGCTGAACTTCAGCATTGGGTTCAACTGAAACTGTAGGCACTTCAGATGAAACAGCTGTAACATACACCAGATCAGGATTTGCACTCGTAGCTTTTGGTTTCCACTCTTTAACAGTGCCAGCTGTTACAAAACACACAAAGACCAAGCTAATACATTAAGTGCTTAACTATATTCACATGAGACAAATAAATAATACTCCGTATTAATTAATACTTACTGTACCGCATAGTGTAACTCCTAACTTATACTCCATATTCATTCATTTTCATATGACATATTGTAGATTAATAAGTACGGAGTAGCAAGGGTAGCAAACTTTCTATTTTGGATTTTAAGTCATTTAACAGTCTTCATAATAATATTTCAAAAAAACAGTCTTCATAATAAAGCAACAACACTTGAGAAGGGACACTGCCACACTGGACATCTTAAATTAAAACCTCACCCCAGATAAGCAATACCCTTATCATATTCCAAACTATATTCAAGAGAAGAAGCAACCTACATCGAACAAATAGGTAAACAAAAAATAATCTGTTTATATAGCATAAGAAATAAAAAGACAAAACTAAGATAAGTCCATACACCAATGTCCAAATTGAAGACTAAAGCACACTACTTCTGACAAATAAGTGATAAAATGGTTTATCCGGCTGCATCCTTTGCAATAGACTAGTTTGGTAAGCAATGCTCAGCATAAAAACTAGGCCCGTGATTATCACACCAAGCAAAAGCAGCAGAATTCAACCAAGAATATCATGGACTCATGGCATAAAAATACTGTATATTTAGAATGTCAAAGCTGTATACCTTTTTGTGGCCCGGTTACCAATAACCGATTGTTGTAATTTGATGAAAGCCTACCAACAGAACAACCATCTAGAGTTGAAACAGGCTGTGAGGATTCTATAGGCAAATCCTTTCCAGGTCCCTGGGACTTGTTAGGCATTTTTCCTTGCACATCTGAGCTCCCAACCTCAGAAGTGGCTGTTTTAATAATTGACAGAAACAAGGATTATAATATATTTACAATGTAAGGAAAATATATCTTCATAAGATCAGAACATTAACAATGCACTTCAATTTATTGATGAAAGCCTTTACCAGAAGTCACTTCGTTATCATTGGAGTTGGAAGGTAAGTGTTCATCAGGAGCATGCCGGTTTCCTACTTCATGTTGAATTGCACCCATACCATCAGGCTGTGCACCTTGTGATTGGAATGGCACTGGATCGGTATTGGTAGCAGTAGAGTTACTGGGATTCTGCATTTGCTGGCCATGCATATCACTGGTCACTTGTTCAACTTTGGGGCTTTTCTTTGCATCAATAAGATGCTCTGGTTGCCCCTCCAACTTACCAGCAACAGCACCTGTAGTTGGTGCATAAGCTACACCACTAGGTTCATTAGGTGAAGCTATTGACAAGCTGAAGAAGGAAATTGGTAATAACAATGACAAAATTAGTGCATCAATAAGAAACATTGGAAGGTGATGAACAGTTTATCCAGAATATTTGCAACGCTAGAAGCACAGTCTAACAGTTCAAGGAACATGGATACAAGATCAATTAATTATAAACAAATAGCAAGGTGCACATCTGTACCACCTTGTATTATTATTCTCTGTCTGAGAACTAGGGATGGAGGTTGGGCTAATGCTCTTCTCCGAAATTTGGCTGATTCCATTTACCTTACCAGAAATTAACTTCCTTCCACCACCGGCATCTAAAAATAAAAAATGTGTGCACAAATAAATATAATCAGGTTCATAGTTAAGCAGGGCTCATCTAGGTATCAAAAATCAAGCTAAGGTTCTTCCAGAGATAAATTATCATATTGTGTCATCAAGATTCTAGATTACTATCACAGTAGCAATAATCAGAAAAAGGAATGCAAGGGTCTAAAACCATTGAAGCCATCTCATAGTTTACAAAAGAGAAAATTTCACTTTTGGTCCCCTGACTATTATACATGAATCACATTTGGTCCTTGACTATTAAAATTTTCTAATTAAGTGCATGACTATGTAATTTGTATCACATTTAGTCCTATCGTCCAATTTCTCAGCCAACTATTGCCGGATTCCAGAAGGAGCACTACATTTGATTCTTCCATAAGGAACACTACATTTGCTTCTTCGGGAAGGAGCATTTCTGGCAATAGTTGGCCAGGAAATTGGAAGGCAGGACCAAATCCAAATGTGATACAAATTACATAGTCATGCACCTAATTAGAAAATTTTAATAGTCAATAACCAAATCTGATTCATGTATAATAGTCAGAGCCTCAAAGGACAAAAAGTGAAATTTATTCTTTACAAAATTATAGGAAACAATAATACAATGTAGCTTGTTGGCTTCAAAAAGGGGTGATTATAGTAAGCAGAGAGGAGTGTGCTCATTTTTAACCATTGGTTTGATGTTAAAAACTATAGTTAAAGGAAATCTCAATGATGTGCATTACAATGGGGAAGATAATAACTGTATGATCATGAAAAAGCAAATCTTCCAAAAAAAATGTGTACCAAAAAATCTAGAGATTTACATATTGCTTTTCGTAAATCGTTTAGAGAAAATATCAAAGAAAGGAGTTCTAGAATGGAGGTTTACCATGAGATGCATAACGAGATGAATAGTTTCCAAAGCCACCCTTATTCCCCCGCCCCTGTGTGCCTGCTTTCCAATTGAGCTCTCCAGACTTATTGTTCACATTCTGAAAAGAAAAATATCTAAGTCCTTTGCAATGGAAGAAAAAGAGGGAAAATATGACAGAAGTAAGATCAAAGTAAAAATTGAAGGCAATGAAACCATTAAAGGTGAAGTCTTATTATTCACCTCAAACCAAAGCATGTCAACCACTAAATAACATAGGGATTATGAAAGCATACCGAACTGCTAATCTGCAACTCATGCAAGTTAAGACACCATATAGTTATGGACTTACAGGGGAAAAAATGAAGTGTTTTGTTTCTATAACTGATTCTACCTACAGATTGTTAGTATGTCATGTATTCAAAGGTTACAATATATGCAATAAGGATCTTGAAAACGTGGCTACTTAATTAAGTCAATACATTGCACAAACAATTTTTTCAAAAAAACCTACATGAGTTTCATCCTGATTTAAGAAAATTTACTGATAAATAGATTTGCTGTTGCTATCTCAGTGACATTTGGATAATAAAGCTAAATACCTCTTTTCTCCGGTCACGTTTCCTTTTTACTTCATGAAAGGTATCTGCAACAGAAAAAATAAAACTTTATTTTGCAAGGAGAAAGAAGGCAATTAATGAAGGAAAATCATAAAAGAAAAGAATATCTGTTATGCTATGAGGTTTTGGGAAAAGTGTCCAACAAATTCATGGAATTCACTACAAAAAGAACTAGCAACTCATGCAAAAATGCTATGCTTCGCAAAAAGAAGGGAAAAACAAGTACTTCAATTGAATCAAACATAATGTTCAAAGAATTCCAGAAAGCTAAAGTAATATGAATTATTCTCAAAATGTCAAAAGTAAAAAATCTTCCTTTTTTTCACCTGGAATCACAAAATGGTGAATACACTCTTAGCATACATTGACACCAAGCAATTTCCTTTCACTGTCTCCCCGCCACCCCTATATATATATATATATATGGAAAGAAATCTAACAGAAAATTGAACGTGCCAAGTAATCAAACTGTATAGTGCATACAGATCAAATAAAAAAATGTGAAGAGAAAATCAAACTACGTCACTCAGTAAACTAGAGAAAAAAGCTGTATACGTATACACATGACGCAAACAGAGAGAAAATGGGACCCACCCTGAAAGATGAGCTTCTGGGTAGTCTCATTAGGATCCATGGAGCATTCTTTGAGCATCGCATATATCTCCTCCTCGCTGTGATTCCCGGTGATCTCCTTTATCTGCTGGATCGTCTTCCACACACTGCTCGGAATTGAACCCTTGCATACCTCTGCTCCTCCAGCAATCCCACTATTGCTGTCGCTGCTGCTCATCTTCAGCATACCCCGCAATCTGTGTATATACTAGCTATTTATCTGTGTATGGATCTATATTGTATATATGTATCTATATAGAAAGAGAGAGAGAGAGAGAGAGAGAAAAGAGAATATATATATGTATCTGGAGATTAAGAAGGGGCAGAGGGAAAAGGGTTTTGAATATTCTGATCTCAAATTGTTTTTATTTAGCTCTAAAATTTTGCAGGAGCTGAGTAAGGCTTATTTGATTTGAACCATGTAAACATTTTATATTATATAGCATGGATGTAAATTGGAACAGGAAGACCTGGATTCTCCTAATACCAAGTTGACAAAATTTCTGTATAATCAAATAAAAAAAAATTATAATAACTATCTATTCTATACTTTCTCAATACATTTTAACTCAAAAAATTAATATGGCCTCACCACCAAAATTCAATCCATATACCATAACATTAATTACAATTACAAGTTTACAACAAGCAATAATATGACAATGCTCTTGTAAGGAATTACTCCTTTGGGACCCCAATCATTGATTTAAACTCTCATATTGTCGTAACTCTCACATTGTCGCTTTCAATCATGACCTTTAAGTCAATGCAACAAAGCATATATTTCATTGCATTTCATTTGTAAAATTTTATGTGTATGATTCTATTAATGAGTTTTGAAGTTATTCTAAATTCAAATTTTTATAGCATTAATTTTAGTATTAATATATAAAATGTATATATTAAGAAATTACACTAATTTCAAAGGTTTGTGGTGTAGTAGATAACTAGATATTAGTGAGGTTGGGTTGAAAAAAAAAAAAAAAAGATATTAGTGAGATTGGGGTGGGGGTAGAAATTTGACTCATCATTTGGTCATGGACTCATGGGTTTTACATGTAAAACAAAACATGAAAATCTGTGGGCTGAATACGGTGGGTAAGCATAAATCATAATGCATGGCTTTCAATCCTCAACTTCCCTATGTGGTACTTTTTTGCCACTGAAAATGAATGCAGAATAAGAATAGGAGATCATAATCAAATCCTTTCCTAGCCAAGATTACAAAATATTATGCCAGCAGTACTTGCACCATTAAATCAAATTGTCATTATTAAGATTCAGGAGACTCTTTAGGAATGATCGTTTAGCCCTTCATCTACAACTATTTTTGAATTCCCGGCTAAAAAACAAGCTATCCTCTCGTAGCAAAAGTGTTTTTGAGTTGCCGCTCCTATTTATTTTCTCCGAATTTTGATTTTGAGAGCCCATTGCACCTTTCCATCGGGCAAAGGGATGGACCTTGGTAGGCGAAGTGGCACTTCAAATTCACCCAGAGAGGATAGAGGAGAAGGTAAGTGCAAATTCTCAGGTTCAATGCTCACAGAAAGCTGTCTTGCAACCTGAACATGACAAATAAGTTTTAACAAATTTTCTTAACAAAACACAATTAGAATTACTCTGTCGTATGGAACAGCCAAACAGGGCAATACCAATATGTGATAAACGCATTTGATACAATATGTCCAAGAACAAGTATTCAGAAACACATTTGTTCAGTATAATATCGGTGCCATGAAAATATTACCAACTATATTACAGTTAAGCAGCTAATCCAATTCAAGTCACTATGAGATTATGTTAGTAGTTGACTAGTTGTGTATTGTATTATTGTATTAATGCCAGCTTCAATACCATGTGCATGGAACAACTATTTATATAAAAGAGAATAGTGTGCAAAAGGAAGTCACAGTGCATTTAAACTATCAGAAGACCTCTTCTACATATGCATTGAATGGATAGAGTTGTGAATCAACTTGTAAGTATAAACCAAATGTAGCAAAAGGAGGAGAGGTTGGGCTGAGTATATATGTCACTAAAAAATTGTGCAGAATTAAGAGCAGCAACCTCGGGAAATTTAGTTATAGTTGTTTTTGGGTTCTATTTATATGTAATTATGTAAAACAGTTGGTGAAGAAAAATTAGAGGGTTCTGGATTATGCAGAATTAAGAGCAGCAACCTTGGGAAATGCAGTTATAGTTGTTTTTGGGTTCTATTTACATGTAAAACAGTTGGTGAAGAAAAATTAGAGGGTTCTGGGTTTTTTTCTCCCTTCAATGTAGATCTCAATCTTAACAATTACCAATTGATTTGAAGAAATTGATTTGAAGATTATGGTTTTCCCTGCATACTTTTCCTAATTCTTTTTCTGCAGTACAAAAGTAATCAACTTTTCCCAGTTATATCCAATAAAACATTCAGCTTTACCAACCGTCCAAACACTAGGTATTAATCACATAAGCAAAAACATAAGAATAGATGGATACACAAAGACAGAAGATAGACATTGCATATGCTTTCTCAGTACAAAAGGCTAAAGGAAAAAGGAAAACAGAAGGATAAAACATCCATGCCAAGAAATCTTACCTCATCTACAATTTCTTCTTTTGTTACAGGTTCTCGTATCTCATTGTCAACCTTGATGAATTTTCTGAGAACCTATAAGTGAAGCAGGTTAGATAGGGAAGGAAAGTTTAGGAAGACAAGTGGTCCATAATTGATTCTCATTGCCCTTAGAACTTCTAAGATGATACATGAACTTTATCCGCAGGTCATTTATCTTTTACCCCTCCCCAAATGAGTATATTGCAAAAAAAAAAAAGTATAATAGAAAGCATCCACAAAGGAAAAACTTTCAAGGTAGAGACTAAAAGCTTTTGGCTGGGGATACTCACCACTTTAGTTCTATCAAGGCGATTGGCTGCTGACTGGTATTCTTTCATCCTATCTTCCTTGGTCTGTGGAACCACTTTAACCTCTTCATCTTCTTTTGGTTGGTAAATCTGGCCAAAGGAGTGATATACTGCAATGATTAATATTATGCACACCACATACAAGGGCAATATTGGCACTAAATGAAAGGAAAAGTATTGGAGAAATAAATTATTATTCTGTTTTAATGGAAAAAAGAAGATAGATACATTCCATATGACTAATGTTTCCGCTAGGGAATCATGTGGCTGCCCCGATGCACTCACATGTATAAGCTTGTGGCTGAAAGGTAAAGGTTTCATTCTTTTGAAATATAAGCATATGGAAGATGTATTTGATCACAATAGGTAAACAGTATCCACTGAAACAAGAGATAAAGTGGTAATTTCATTTTCAGATAGAGAAATTGAATTCATTAATACACATATACGCACTAAAACTTAAATGAGGACACAACAACTTTATTCTATTAGCCTGCAATATCAGTTCCACATGGGTTTACAGGCAAACTAGACAAAATTTACAGAAGA